>CM050526.1:42452218-42587218 GCA_027563665.1 Antrozous pallidus
AGAGGAGAGGAAATGAACAGAGTCCAAGGGAAGCCAATATTCAGAGAATGGCCAAAGGAAGCAGCCAAAGAGGCAGAAGGAAAACCAGGAGCAATGGTCTTCTGTTGTTGGCCTCCAGCATTCATTTCCCCCTTTTTCTGCCAAGAGCGTTCTGACCTTCCTTTGGGGAATTCACTCCTCCCACATTCTCAATCCTGTGGTTTGGATCCCAGGGCAGGGATGCTGGCTGGTTCTGCCTGACCCTCCTAACTCACTTCCTACAGCCTCTCACTTGTTCTCTATTCCAACCACATTAATATTCCTGGAGTTTTTAAAACACCATGTTCTCTGACCTTAGGATCTTTATCACTCTGGACTGCTTTCTTTCCTCATTCCCCTTCTCTTACATCCTTTGTCTATTAACCTTCCCGCAGGGTTCATACCTCTGCTCAAGCCTTTTCTAACATTCCAGATAAGACCAGGATATTCATTCATTTGTTCATTCGTTCATTCGTTCATTCATTCATCTGTACTGCTAGTAAGCACCTCTGTCCATGTGTTAGCACTCTGCTGAATGCTGGGACATTATGGAGAACAAAATAGACAGGTCCCTATGAGGCTGACAAATGAATAAGGGAGACCAATAATAAACAAGTAAATACTCAAAACAATTACAAATTGTTGTTAGTTTTGTAAAGGAAGTAAACAGGGTACCTTGATAGAAAATAGCGGAAGGTCCTTATCTTGGATTGGGTGGATGGTCAGAGAAGGCTCTCTGCAGATGTGAAAAGCAAACAGATCTGAGCAAAGGCAGAACCAGCCATGTGAAGAGCTAGGGAGACTGTTTCAGGAAGAGGGAACAGTGAATACGAAGGCCTATGGAGGGAAAGAGCTTGATGGGTTCTAGCAGTTCTAGAAATTGATAGATGCCTAGCGCAGCTAAAGCGAAGATGAAGAAAGTGACACAAGATGTGGCTGAATTGAGAATCTGTGGGCAGTGGTACAAAGTTCGGATTTTATTCTTGTTACAATGAGAAGACATTCAAAGGTCTTGAGCAAGGGGACAGCATGATACGGCTTAAGTTTTAGATTGGCCTGGGTCTGAGTGAAGAAGGGATTGAGGGTTAAAGAATTAGGAAGACTAATTAGGATCTTCTCATTGTGGTTCAGGTGAAAAAGGATCATGGCTAGTTGTTGGATAGGACTGGGGAGATGGAGAAAGTGGGTGGATTTAAAACTAGAATATATGGGAACACCTAATGGATTATACATGAGGTATCAGGGGAAAAGAGAAAGCAGGATGCCTAATTTCTGGCCTGAAGGAGTGTAAAAACCAGACTGGCTCGGCTTGATCTGCCCCAGCCCCATTTGACCCCCCTTGGAAACCCTGGGACAAATCTACAGTAGCCCAGAGCTTGAGAAGCAAGAATCATTTGAAAACCATTGGGATGGGGAATTTTTATGGTTCCTTCCAGTTTTGAATTTTTATTTTTTATTTGAAACTGAAAACTCTCTGTGAATAGGGATAATATTTCTATTTCTTTTTACTTCTGTGGTTACCTAGGTAGAGCTCTGTACCCAGGGAGCATTCAGTAAGTGCTAGTTGACTGTTTACTTTGGCACAGACCTTCTATAATTGAATTTTAGATTAAATTTCCTTTTTAAAATAGGATTCTAATGTAGAGTAAACTTTCAATTGAAATAAATTCACTTTGATAAAGTAGAGCCATGGCAAAGATAATCCAAACTGTAACATCTAAAGTAATTTCTATTTGAGTTGAGTGAGAGAAAAAATGTTTGTGCTAAACTAATTGTCTACACTTTAGGAAAGGTTATTTTAGGGCAAATGCCAACAGGTGGTGCATCAAACCCACTCAGAACATGACCAAAAAACCCACTGAAAAGAATTCATAACAGTGAATATAATCTATATTTTTGGTAATATATTCTTTGTTGAAAACAGATATTAATCCACTAAAGATTTATTTTGAAGCAATGACTTCAGGCAATTTTTAGACCTGTTTTAAAGATGAATGAGACAGAGATGGAGCTGTATTTTCAGTCCAAGACTAAAAATCAAAGAAAAGCTAAATTCAAGCTTAACCATTTTCTCTTCGCTCTTTCCCATTGCTGTTTCTTTGCCCAGCACTCCACTCTTCAGTATCATGTTTCCTAGCCATCTTTCCAGTTTGAAAATTCAGAATGCCATAATCTCTATGCACACTGATCAAATACTCAGATAACTACACCATTCCAAGGCTTTTGTTTTATTAAAGAGGGAAGTAATGTAACAGAATGGCTTTTATATGCCAAGTACTTTTGGACAAATGTCATGCTGTCCCATGCTGCCTATGACCCTGTAATGAATGTCCCACTTCACAGATGAGAATGGGAGGATTGGCAGTCCAGCATCGGACCCACTTCCTGTTTGGGATGCATCTGCTGCTGTACTCAGCCTCCATAAACAGGAGTACTGGGGATACACTCCGTGGCCACCAGGGCAGCAAGACCTTTCTTTATTGCCCAACATGGTGATCAGGTCTTTGCCTACAGGGGTCTGGGTTTGCAATGTGGGGCACAAAGATGGCAGGAAAATTAGACATCAATTATAGAAGGTCTGTGCCAAAGTGAATAGTCAACTGCAGTGCCCAGCAGTTGAAATTCCTGGCCAGAATGTCCTGCTAAAGATTGTTCTTCCTCTACTAGACTTTGGTTTTCAGCCGAATTTCCAAGTCTGATTCTTCAGCTCCTGTTAATTCTGGAAGCCAGAAATATTTGTTCTGTAAATTCCAGTTTGGGTTGGGATAGCCAGAGTTGGTGTGATTCTTACAACCAGAAACCCTGACTGATCTGTGAGGAAACAGACTCTTCAGTCAAGGAGCTTGTTCAGGAAGCCGGCTAGCACGTGGCAGTGTTCTAGCTGAGTAATCCATGTTGTTTCCTTGATTTCATGTTTCGCTCAGAGAAAAGGAATGAGCATGGTGCACAGATTAAAGGGGGGGCTTAAAGACCAGAATGTACTTTATGAACACCCTAAAGAAAACACACACACACATTCAGTAACATATCTATCAATAAGTGGGGTCTACTCTTTACCAGGGACTGTGCTATGTTCAAATAGTATCTCAGTTAATCTTCACAACAATATACGTTGGACATTGTTTTCTCCATTGTTTTGATGGAAAACCTGAAGCTCAGAGACATTTGTCCAAATTTATATTATAGTAAATACCAGTGCTGAATTTAAACTTATGTCTCCAGATAAGGAGGCTGGATCTCATTCATTAAGCCACACTTGCCTCACTATGAAATTTAATCAATCAATCAATATTTTTCCACTGCTAATTTCTATCAACCCATGGCGGTCCCAGAACAGCCTCATCAGTGTGTTGTTGTCATGTTTCCTGGTGTGTGGTCTTATACCTGGGTCCCAGGGTGTGTCACCTGACTTTGTTTCTTTAGACTGGAGACCCCCAGAGCACAGGACGGTGCCTCTCCTAGCGATCTTCCTGCATATCCATCTCTAATGTCCACGCGGGACTCCACCACGGCAGGCCACTGGGCTGGGCGTTCAGTGACCAGTCAACTGAATGACTGTACAGAGAGGAGACGACTTCATTTTCCAACAGTGCTTACAACCAAAATGGGAGTTTGTACTCATCTTCTGGTCCAGCCTGTCTCCACCTCCCCTAGGCCTCCGCATGCTTTTGCTTACTGGACGGTAAAATGGAGCCAAAGGTCCTGATCGGCAGAATAAACATCAGACTTCTCAGGGGCATTTGGGACACAGTCCTTGTCCAGACCTGGCTCCTGATAGCCCATGGACACTTTGTCTTTTGTGTTTGGGAATTAAGAAAAGGAGTTCTGCGTGTTTTCTACCATCACAAGGAGCAGTGCATTGAATTGGTGCCATTGTAAGCTTGATTGTTGTTGCATAGATAAAAGCCTCATTAAGTCCCTCCTGAGGAGAGAAAAGTCTTATTCTGAGGACAGTTTTGAGGGGGGTGCGGTGGGGGGCTTCTTGGTTGTCATGGTTGAAACAACAAAACAGTAAATGGAGGAAATAATTAAATACCTGCACTTCCTCCACCACCACCCCAACCTCCTCCCCACCCCACAAAACTCGTCAAGAGGCTGGGTGAGTTTTTAATTAATGCTGCATTTTCAATAAATCCGTATCTGTACGTGGTGCCGATTTTCCCTGGATAAGGAAAGATAATAATGAGAATCCTATTTTTTCAGTCCCACACTAAAGGGATGCCTAGTATATTTAATCATGCTGTAGAAATCCTGGCAGCTTTCTCTGAGCCCAGCCTCTGCTCTAATTACATTTCTAGATTTTAGTAAATTGAAAGAGAAAATGTAGGAACAAAATAATTAAAACCGAAGAGGAAGTGCATATTAAAAAGGAGAAGCTGTTTAAAATTCTTCCACACAGTGCTTCCAAGGACAATCTACAGTCATTTAATCAGATCCACACCAAATCAAAGTCCTTTGTACAGACGCTGGTGGTAGCACCTCGCAGGTGGGCGGGGTGGTCCTCCCCAGTAGCATGGGAGCTTCAGACACCAGGCTACAGAGGGGGATAGGATTCTTAGGTCCTCCCAGGTCTCAGGATTCAGAACCAGCCTAGACAAGCTGTTGGCAGACTCACTAGCACCCAGGAGCCCCCTCCCAGGCCCCTGGCAGAACAAAACTAAACTGTAATGATGAGCCCAAGTTGGTAGTATATTGTCCATGGCTCCAAGTTTTCTCTTTTTGCAGCCCCTTCCCCACTTCCACACTCCTCCCTCCAAGAATGAGTCCTCCTTTTCTTTTTTTTTTTTCTGCCATCCTGTGACATCTCAAGTCAAGAACTGGACAGCCTCATGACCCCAGGAGTCAGTCACGAAGGGCAGGTTCCTGGGCCACCCGTGGGACACTGAATTTTCACCAGGACAAAACCCTTGCTGGCTGCAGGAATGAATGTTGATGATGATGTTGAGTGAGATCTCATGGATCCTAGCACCAGCCTGATAGGCGACAAAAGTTCTTTCTGTGTCAGGAGGGGCCAGCATGGTCACTACCACCCCGTTGTTGAATGGAGGATCTCCACTTGTTGACCAGGGTTACTGATGGAGGGTCTCCACTTGTTGACCAGGGTTACTGATGGAGGGTCTCCACTTGTTGACCAGGGTTACTGCTGGAGGGTCTCCACTTGTTGACCAGGGTTACTGCTGGAGGATCTCCACTTGTTGACCAGGGTTACTGCTGGAGGGTCTCCACTTGTTGACCAGGGTTACTGCTGGAGGATCTCCACTTGTTGACCAGGGTTACTGCTGGAGGGTCTCCACTTGTTGACCAGGGTTACTGCTGGAGGATCTCCACTTGTTGACCAGGGTTACTGCTGGAGGGTCTCCACTTGTTGACCAGGGTTACAGATGGAGGATTTCCACTTGTTGACCAGGGTTACTGCTGGAGGATCTCCAGTTGTTGACCAGGGTTACTGCTGGAGGATCTCTACTTGTTGACCAGGCTTAGTGATGAAGAAGGATCTCCACTTGTTGACCAGGGTTACTGATGGAGGGTCTCCACTTGTTGACCAGGGTTACTGATGGAGGGTCTCCACTTTGTGACCAGGGTTACTGATGGAGGATCTCTACTTTGTGACCAGGGTTAGTGATGAAGGATCTCCACTTTGTGACCAGGGTTACTGATGGAGGATCTCCAAGTCTTGACCAGGGTTACTGGAATCGGGCTGGGCAAGCTCCAGGAGCTCTGTGTGCTGTGTCCATGGCTCCTAGAACAGGCGAAGCGGTGGGATGACAGAGTGTGCTTTGCTGGAAAGTGGAGGGCTGCCTGGTGCCGTCAGGGCTTTCTTTCCAAACCACCACCCGGCGCCAGCACGCATGTGGCCGGAGACCGGGAGCCCAGTCCCCTAGCTGCAGGGCTCCCGGAAGCTGCTCGAGGCGGGGGCCCACACGCCATTACCCTAGGATCCGCAGGTTCATTTGGTGGTTCTTTGGAGCCTGGTGCCCCCTGAGGCATCTGTGCGTGATCTTATCTGAGTATCCTGTAAAAGAGGCAGTGCCTGCTCTGCCATTATTTGGCTTGATTCAGTGAGAGTGATTTTTAAAGTTTAAAGAAAAGAATTGCAGCAATGATGAATATCCCATCACTGACATAGGACTGTAACCGGGAGATTACTTTTTTTTTTTCCCTTGCAGGACCAAGACACCCTCGGACTCCCCCCCACCCCCACCCCACTAAACGCAGGAATTATTGATCGCGGGGAGCTAGGACAGGGGGCCAACAGGGACCCAGGTGTGGAGACAGCAAACTGTCACCCAATCAGCTTCCTTTCAGTTAAGTCACTTAGCGGCCCTCCCCAAAAGTGGTCCTTCTTATTTTTGTTTCCAAGTGCTAGAGTTTAAAGTTACTTAAAAGAGTCTCTGGCATTACCATAAAATCTGAAAAGACATTCTGACCGTTGGTTGGGAAAAAAATTAGGCAACGCAAGTAAAAGTCATTGGTAATTCATAAATTTCTTGCAAATATAAGATGCTGCTGTGAATTGGCTTTATTGTTACGCTGCCCACCCCGCCCTCCCCTCAGGTGCGCCTCCAGTCGGTCCTCGCACCTCGCAGCGGCCGGCTGGGGGCCCTGCACGCGCCCCCGTTGCAGTTCCCGCCTCTTTCTCCGGAGGCTCCGACTCCTCTTCACATCTCCGGCCCGGAGACCCCCGGGACGCATGCGCGGAGGGGCAAGTGGGCGGAGTCTTGAGGGAGAGGGCGGAGGGACGGGAGAACCCAGGGAGGGGAGTAGAATGGGAAGGCCGCGCGGGGTGGGGCTCGGCGGGTGCGCGCTCGCTGCGTTGACGTGCTGACGCCACGACGCCCTGGCCGGTGTGTGTCCGGGTGTGTGTGTGTGTGTGTGTGTATGTGTGTGTGTGTGTGTGTGTGTGTGTGAGTGTGCGCGTTCCGAGTGTGTGTGTGTATTTGTGTATCGGCGGTCCCGCAGGTCCCGGATGTTGCGGACAGTATGAGGCGAGCGCAGGGGGACGGGGACCAGCAGCTGTCGCCGCCGCTCTGAGGTGAGTGGGGGGGAGGAGAGTCGAGGGAGAGGGTTGTCCTGTCGGAGCGGGGGGCACCTCCCTTAAGAGGTGACTGACCTCTACTCCCCGCCCGTCCCCCAACCCCCTCCCGCCACACATACACTCCTCTCTGCCCCCTATCTCACATCCCGGGTTACGTGGCTTGTAAATGCCAGCGCCTCATCAACCGTTTCCTTCTCCCAATTCGAAGCATCCAGGAGACACGAACGCGCCCCCTGCCTTCAGCCCCCCCACATCATTCCCCCGGTCCCATCCCCCTTGCCAAATAGAGTGCTGTCGCCTGCGGTGAGGTGGGTGACTGCGCATGCGCGAGTGTGAAGGAGCTCGGGGTGCCTGTTCGCTGCCCTCCGGGCGCATGCGCACCACCGCGCTGCAGGGACCTGCGGGATAAAAGAGCCCCTTGACCACGCGCCCGCCTTCTTGCCAGGCGGTGGGCTAGACTTGCTGCCAGACAGGGAGCCTGTTGCTCCTGTCCCAGAGGGAGAGTTGACGTTATTGGAGGGCTCGGGGACAAAGCACTGTTTGCATCCGGGGCTGCCTAAGAGACTCACAGGCTACAAACGCTTCCCGGAGCCAGCGTGCCCCACGCTGACCCTTCTTTGGAAACTGTCACTACAACTTGTAGTGCTAGCGTTACTTTTCTGCACTCCCATGCTGTCCCTTTAACGCAGACATCCCCTACATTTTGGAGTAAGTGGGTGCCCAAACCCACTCAATTTCTATGGCAGGGGATTTTGGGAGCTTTCTTTAAGGGTCATAAAAAAGAAAGTAAGAGGGGGTTTCCTTTCAGCAAAATTCGTAATTGTCTTCACAGAACTAGTTAAGGTATAAAGAACACACAATATAAGCCTTAGAGTAGTCGTAAATCTAGATATCAATGTTCTCTCATCTCCAGCCCTCTTATTTGTGTGACCTATTTACCTCTTTCTTTGTAAAAGAAGACCTGCCTTAGCACTTTCGTTTTAGCTGTGCATTATTGATGCCCCGTGAACATGAAAACAAAAGCAATCTGAAACTATTGGTGGATGGTCTCTTACCCAGTGCAGGTTTTAGCTCTTAAGTAGCGAGAGTGCAAGTCACACACAGCAATTTAAAACTAGGAACTTTAAAGTACGGTAATATTTCAGTGATCTAGGCCCTGCGTTTTCAGTGGGCCGATTATCCATAATCCTTTAATTTCCTCCCGAGTTGCCACTCTTTTGCCTACTTTGCTGTTTCTTACCCCTGCCATCAGAACAGGGTGAGGGAATGATAAACTCTTAAAAATTGAAGGTGTGCTCAAAAGCACTGAGATAAATAACTAAATTGTTGGGCGCGGGGTTTGGGTGGGTGGGTGGGTGGGGCATATTTTTTGTGTTTTTCAGTTATCTTTGCCAACCTTGTCATCTATGTGAATAATTGGGAATGGTATATATTAGTAAGCCTTATTTTCTGTTCTTTTTCCTTTGCATTCTTTCTTTGGTATTCTTTGCGCAAGGCTTTTTCAGCTGCCGTTTTTAAATGTAGGACCGTATGTTCTTGGGCTTTAAAGTATATATTCTTTTTGCACTTCCTCGTTTAACTCTGGCCTTTGCGTGGCTCAGCTGCCTTTTGTGCTGTTTTCTGTTGCCATGTGGTTGCAGTGGAGCCAAGAGATGACACAGAGGAAGCACCGGAATTTGGGGGCATTTGTTATCCTTGCCCCGGGAAAGAGGTGGACATTCATCTCCCCCACTTATGTAAACAGGAGGAGTGCTGAATTATTGTGACAGCCCCACTGAGGATGCGGGCGGCTGGTGTCCCTTTGGTGCTTTAGCGACTTCTGCTTTCAGAGCTCTTCACAGTGGTTAGTTTGGTACTTGAAAATGATTAATGCTGTCTGTGTCCAGACTTTGATCAGGTTCTGGGCTAAAATGTTGAGGTGAAACTATTGAGGTAACTAATGTCCATTTCTTTCTCTGTAGGCTTCTGTCCTTTAGAATGCTTTGTTTTTATGTGGAAACATTTCATCTGGTTCAATTGGAAGCCTCATTTAAAACTGTAATGATGTGAAGGCATGATATGCCTTTAGGATTAAGATGAGTATCATTAGATAATTCTTACTGATGCAGAGCCATGTTTAAAAAAATAACTGTTTAAAATGGGTAACACGTGCACATACTTACAAAACAAAATTTAAAAGGTACATAGAATGAAAAATCTTTTTTGTACTATCCTCTTTTCATCCATCTAGTTACCTCCCCAAAGGAAATTGTTGTAACCTATAACCTGTTTGCCCTTTCAGAGATAGCCAGTGCTTTTACAGGCATATACAACCACATACTCTTTGGTACTTTTGTTAATTGTTGTTTTATGCACATGGTAAGAAACTATATCCATTGTTCTGTACTTTGCTTTTCTCATTTAATATATCTTGGCCATCAGTTAAAACAGTACATAGAGTACCTCTTTTTGAAAGCTGGTAGGTATTCCATTGTATAGATGTACCATAATCCATCCAGCTGTTTTTATTGCATGCTTAGGTTATTTACAGAGCTGCAATTAATTCCTTACATGTAGTTTTTATCTACATGGTGTCTTGGGTAAATTCATAGTGGAAGTGCTTTCCATAAAGGTTGTATGAATTTATATTCTTGCTAGCAGAGTATGAATCTGCCTCTTTCCTCACCAACACTGTATTGTCAAAATTTTTTATCTAGCCATGGCCATGTGGCTCAATTGGTTGGAGTGTTGTCCTGTACTTGGAAAGGTTGTGGGTCCAACCCCTGTTGGGGTGCCTGCAGAAAGGCAACTCATTGATGTTTCTCTGTCATATCAATATTTCTCTCTCTCTCTCTCTCTCTCATCAATAAGCATGTGCTCGGGTGAGGATTTAAAATTGTTTGTAAAAATCTATGCAGTCTTTTATTTAAGATTTTAAAGTTAATTTTATAGCTTGTTAAGCTTCATTCATTCAGGAGTTGAGGATAAATACTGTCTTTGCTTTGCAGATGGGGGTGGGGGTGGTAGTATGTTATTCAACTGAAGAATAATGTCATGGGAATAAAGTTGTATGTCTGGATAACACAGCAAACCATGACAGTGTTAGGAAGACATGTAAAACCTGTATTCTAGTTTCTTTAACTTTTAGATGCCAGTTTTTCTATGTGAAGTTCTATAAGCCCATAAGTGAGGTTTTATAATCTTTTGATAGCTGTGATTCAAAAACAGTTTATACAAGTGAGTTGCCATTCTGTTGAGGAATTGAAAACTGCTAACTCACTTAAGGTGCTTTTTACTGAGCTTCTATGGAGAATATTGGCACTAGTACTTTTTAAAAGTCTGCTGATTGCAGAATACTTCACTATGAGCTGTGAGGGAATAGAAAAGAATTAAAAGATCTGTTCCTAAAGGAGCTTACAGTCTTGTTGGAAAACTAAATCTACTGAACATATGAAATAATAAGGGAACATAAATACACTGCGTTTTATGCTGAGAGGACTTTGTAGATAAGGGATTAAAGGTTTACGAGGAGTTTATTTGGGATGCCTTCCTGGGAGAAGTGCATTTTGAGTTCCTACCCCCTGCCTTTTTATAACTGTTTAAGTGAACAATTTAAACACACAGAGAAAATTGAAAGACTAGTACAGTTATCCCTAGGCCTAGGTTCAGCAGTTCACCTTTTGCTGTATTTGCTTTATATATATGCATGCATGTTTATATATATTGCAGACATCATAACACCTTAATACTTTAAATATGTGAGATGCTTCTTAAAATACATTGTTTTACTTAATTGTTCTTACAATACATTGCCAATTGCTACAGTTTAGGCAATAAATGGTAATTTCCTAATACCATCTAATATTCAGTTCATACTCAGATTTTTCCAGTTGTCTTGAAGATGAACCTCTTAGCTACTTGTATTTTTTTTTCTTGCAAACATGTCTTTAGTCTCTCTTAAAGTCTAGAACAGTTTATATACAGGGTGTCCCCCAAAAAATACATATACACTTTAATATACTCTCATGTTCAGTTTTGAAAATGAAATGTACTCTGTCTTTATACATTTTGGGGGGGGACATCTTATAGAAGCCACATGATAAGAATTACTTCATAGGTGTTGCTCTATACTTCATATTGCATCACAGTAAGAGAAATGTAATGTTGTAATGTCCCACTAGAGTAATGATGCTGAGTCTGTTTGATCATTTTTAAAGATGATAAATACCATGCATCTCCATTGTAAATACTTTTTTTTCTTTGTAATTAGCAAGTAACCTGTAGAGTGGTGACACTTTGGCACCATATTATTATATTTCTCCAGCAACCTTTCATCTAATGATGATGATCCTTGCCAGTTATTTCTTTGGTTGTTGCAAAATGATAAATTTCTAATTCTTATTCCCCCAATATTTTGTAAGTTTCCCTCATCAGTTAGGAATAAATTATAATTTCTACCAAAAAGTTCAGGTAAATTCTTATTTTTCCCTTTAACTTTTTTTTTTTTTTTTGGAGTAAGGAGATGCTATAATAATCACCACTAATGGTGACAAATTATTTCTTTTTCTTGCTTTTTGTTTTCGTAATATTATAAACTTAGGGATTTTAATTTAGTCTGTTTTACCAAAAATCACTTTTTTTTGATGTTCAAGATGTCCCATATTTGGCCAGTGGGAGACCTTTAAGCTTGGTTTATGAGCACTTTCTTGCCTTCAAATATAAGAAGTTACTTGCTCACTCAGTATTTTCCTGTCCCAGATGTGGAACCCTGTGTGTGTGTGTGTGTGTGTTTTACATTTTCTTTCCTTTTAAAAAAATTATGTTGTTCATCTCCCTTTGGCGCTTCTGGAACCAAATTCTAAAAAAAATAAAAATGTCTTTATTTTAATATAATGCACCTAGTGTTTGACTCATTTCAGTGCCACTGGCCTTGCTGGATTCTGGATCTTGGACCCACAGATCCTCGTAGATCCCTTGTCTTGAATACTCCGTGAAAGACAGGTGGTATCTCCAGCAGAACAGAGTATTGCTTGCTTACCCTCCTCCTGCTCCCCCACTCCCATGGCCTCTCCACCCCCACCCCGCCCTTAATATAAGCCTAGCTGTAGAAGAGACTGGGGAATTTCTTCTCATGAGCAGCATTGCTTTTTTTCTGAGATGAAACGTACACAAAATGAAATTTAGAGGCTGAAATTGTGTTTATAAGGTTTCTGAGAGATGTGGGAGTTTGATTGTTATATAAAATCATCTTTGTGTGTGTGTATGTGTGTGCACAAGTACGTATTTGTCTTTCCTCTTTTTTCTTTGTTTACGTGCATTTCTCCACACAGTTGGGGTGTTATGTATGATTATGCTGTAGTAGCATATTTTTTCATTATTACTATATTTTCATAATAAAAAAGGAGTGATACAAATTGTTCTTAATTAGGGTAAATTTTCAGATAGTCCATGAACTATATCTAATACCTAGCTGTCTTAACTCAGGGTTTGGAACAGTGCTGAATTCTATGGATTTCTACTATGTTCTGTAGACTCAGGAGAAATGTTAGTGCATTCACAGTGTTTTCTGGAACTCCATCACACTAATGAAGGTTAATACAAATGAGAGATAGTGTGGAACTGCATTTGAAAGCTGGTTTTAAGGGCTAGACTAATTCCTGCCTTAGCAGAAAATGTTTTATTGGACTCTTATGATGTAGTGGTATTTTGAGTAATCTTATTTGAGTAAACTGATTTCAAATTACTCAAATGACAGTAACAGTATTCTGATATTTATCTGAAATTTATTTTTCTTTTCACCATCTTGTCATATTTACTTCCAGACTTTGTAAGGTTATTCTCAACCTGGTTTCATAAAACAGTACTGGCCCCATATTAAATTTTGGTGTGTATTCAGGGAAGCACACCGTTTTCTTGTGTTGGTTTTCAGGCATGGAGAATCACTCCGAAAGGCTATGCTGACACATTGCTAAGATCCAGAAGTTTCTTTTACTTTCGTTTTCAATAAGCTCACATTATAGGTAAAAATATTCTAGAGTATGGCCTCTTTAGGAAATGCTTAGGCCTTCATTCCTACAGCTATTGTCATGTTTTCATAGAGCGGGAGTTGCCTACCTGCTCTGTGTGGCAAAGCTGGTCATGCCACTTTGAGAGTATATATCCCTTTGAGAGAGCTAGATGCAGACCTCAGAGTGGGGATTAAACAGTCAGTCATTAGCCCTTATTTAACCATGAAGACCTTTTTTCTTGTCTGTTTCTTTCTAAGAAGCTCTTATTAAATCCTGCTGTGGCACCAGCTACATCCAAGAAGGACTTGCAGTAGTTTTCTGAAAGCCTCTAATTCCTTCTATCTGTCTATTTATTTATTTGTAAGAAAAAATATATATGTAATCATTTAGCTCCTTAATTTGAGATATATGTAATTCTTAATTGGTTTTTAGATACAGGTACTACTTTCTGTTCCTGTGATTTTGACTACTTCAGTTAAGTCATATGAGTGCAGTCGTACAGTATTTGCCCGATTGTATGTGGCTTCTTTCACTTAGCATAATGTCCATGTTGTATGTGTTAGAATTTCCTTCCTTTTTAAAGCTGAATAATATTTCATTGTATGTGTATACCACATTTTGTTCATTCATATGTCAATGGACACTTGGGTTGCTTCCACTTTTTGGCTATTGTGAGTAATAAAGGTGTAAACATATCTCTTGGAGAGACTGCTTTCAATTTTTTTTGGATATATACTTAGAGAAGTGGAAGTGCTGAATCATATGGTAATTCTCTTTTTAAATTTTTTTGAGGAACTGCCATACTGTTTAATGTAGTGGCTGCTCTATTTCACATTCCTACAAATAAAACACAAGGATTCCAATTTCTCTACATCCTCCCCAATATATATTTTCTGTGTTGTTATTTTTTAATAGTGGTCATCCTAATGGCTATGTTTTAATTTTTTTAACTTTATTCTTTTAATGAAACTAAACTTTAATCTTTAACAGAGTCAGATTTATTATGTTTTTTCTAAAAAAACATAATAAATCTGATTTTTTTTACAGAGAGGAAGGGAGAGGGATAGAGAGGTAGCAACATGGATGAGAGAGAAACATCGATCAGCTGCCCCCGGCACATCTCCTACTGGGGATGTGTCCGCAACCAAGGTACATGCCCTTGACCGGAATCGAACCTGGGACCTTTCAGTCTGCAGGCCGACGCTCTATCCACTGAGCCAAACTGGTTAGGGCTATTATGTTTTTCTTTTGTACTTTTTTTTTTGGTCTGAATGAAGGACTCCTCCTCTATACTGAGGTAATAGTTACATACCATATTTTCTTCAAAAAGCTATAAAGTTTTGCTTCGCACATTTAGGTCTCTATTCCAACTAGAATTTATTTTGATATTTCATATGAAATAGGGATCTAATTTTTCCCCATAAAGATAAGCCTGAGGTTGAAATTTAATTTTCTTTCCATAAGGATAACCGCTGCCCCAGCATCATTTATTAAATATTCATGTCTGTCCCTTACTATTTTATGTTTCCATAAAACATGAGTTTTTGTACCTGTATTCTTTACCCTGTACCATGAGTCTGTTTGCATGTCCTAATTATCATAGCTTTGTCATAATTGTTCATATTGGGTAGGACAAGTCTCACTAACCTTGTTCTTTTTCTGTTTATCAACCTCCCTGAAAAGCCCTGTCGGACTGGTATATTTTAATGGAGCCATATGCTGTCTAAGGTATCATATATAGAATGGCTTTCTTCAATAAAGAAATCAAGCCTCCCTCATCTAGCAGCTGACCATTAAGTTTGTCTCTTGTTGTGAATGAGCCTACAATTTCCATTTAATTTTTAGGTTTTGGGTGGGGGGGATAATTTTCATTTGAGGGGATCTGATCTTTCAAATGGAGGAAAAGAAACATTTAAAATAGCTCATATAAAAGATTTGTCAAAAGGACGTAGCTGTCATAGAATTTAAGGAAAAGCTGAACAACCAGGCTTCAGCAAGGGCTGGAACAAAAACAATTCCACGGGCTGTAGCAGTCTAGTGTTCCACCATAAATAGATCTCAGTATCCGTGAGGCTTAATTCAGATTCCGGAGTGATATCTGATTTGGTCAGTGTAAGGCTTGATTTCCCTTGGGCCGGATATCTTTCCCAGGTTCAACTGTGGTTGAGGATGGGGGAAGGGAGATTTGGTATAAACAGCAATGTTGGGAGTGGCTTGAATAAGAGGCAGGCTATTTTAGAGCAGTAGTTCTCAAACTTTCTGATCTCAGGACCCTTTATACTCTTAAAATTACTGAGGACCCCAAAGAACTTTTGTTTGTGTCGTGTATATCTGTTGATATTGACCAAATTAGAAATTAAAATGAGAAAACATTTTAAGAAATATTGATTACTTTAAAAAACACACCTATATCATGTTAACATAAATAATATGTTTTTATAAAGTAACTTTTAAAAAGTTAGTGAGAATAGCATTTTTTTACATTTTTGGAACTCTAAATATCCACTTAATAGAAGGCAGCTAAGTTCTCTTATCTACTTCTATATTCAGTCTAATATAATAGATTGTTTTGGTTAAAGTATATGAAGAAAATATGGCCTCAAAAGTGTAGTTGGACCCTGGCTGGGTGGCTCTGTTGGTTGGAGCATCATTACATACATCAAAGGGCTGTGGGTTGGCTTTCTAGTCAGGGTGCATACCTACTTTGTGGGTTTGGTCCCCAGTTAGGTAGCATATGGGAGGCAATGGATTGATGTTTCTCACATCCATGTTTTTTTTCTTTCGCCCCCTCCTCTTCCCTCCCTCGGAGGGGCAGGGAGAATGTCCCACAGCCCAGCCTGCACCCTTTCCAATCGGGGACCCCTCAAGGGATGTCTGACTACCCGTTTAGGCCTGGTAGGATCAGGCCTAAACAGGCAGTCTGACATCCTTCTCACAATCCAGGACTGCTGGCTCCAAACTGCTCACCTGCCTGCCTCCCTGATTGCCTCTAACCGCTTCCGCCTGCCAGCCTGATCACCCCCTAACCACTACCCTGCCAGCCTAATTGATGTCTAACTGCTCCCCTGACAGAATGTTTGCCCCCAACTTCCCTCCCCTGCAGGCTTGATTGCCCCCAACTGCCCTCCCTTGCAGGGCCTGGAACCTCCCAACAGCCCTCCCCTGCTGGCTATCTTGTGGTGGCCATCTTGTGTCCACATGGGGGCAGGATCTTTGACCACATGGGGGCAGCCCTCTTGTGTGTTGGAGTGATGGTCAATCTGCAAATTACTCTTTTATTAGATAGGATAGAGGCCTGGTGCATAGGTGGGGGCCAGCTGGTTTGCCCTGAAAAGTGTCCAGATCAGGGTGGGGGTTCCCTTGGGGTGAGGGGTGACCTGGGCGAGGGGCTTGTGGAGGTTTGCAAGTTGATTACGCGCCCCCCCCCCCCCACCGACCCAAGCAGAAGCCCTGAGATATCTGGGATTAATTTATGTCTACAACTGAAACTTAGTTGCCTGGAGTGGAGCCAAGCCTTCTGCTCGCTGCGGCAGCCATTTCTGTTTGTAACTTTGTAGCCTAGAGTGGAGGCCTAGGCCCGCAACGGCAGGCAGAAAGCTTGGCTTCCTCTGTTGCTGGGGAAACCTAAGCCTTTTTCCTGCTCTCAGTTGTGGCAGCCATCTTGGTTCGGTTTATTTGTATAATCTGCTCCTGATTGGCTGGTGGGCGTGGCTTGTGGGTGTGGCAGAGGTACAGTCAAATTTGCATATTACTATTTTATTAGATACTGGTGAGGATTTAAAAAAAAAATCCCTGGCCAGTTTTGCTCAATGATTGGAGTGTCAGTCTCTGGATGGAGGGGTAGTGGGTTTGATTCCCAGTCAAGGACAATACTTCAGTTGAAGGTTGGATCCTCAGCCTTGGCCCTTCCTGGCCCCTGGGGAGCATGCAGGGGCAACCAATCAATGAGTCTTTCTCTCTCTATTCCCCTCCTCCCTCCTGCTCCACTCTCTCTAACAATCAGTGGGAAAAATATCCTTAGGTGAGTGTTAAAAAAAGAATGAAAGAGAGGTAGTTGGAAAAAGGAGGAGTATTTTTAGACAGTTGTGCATATTCTATGGTACTATACCAAATCTTGACAATTGGTAGTTTCTTAAACGTTGTAGTGTGGAATCTGAACTAATACTGATATTACTGTTACATTAAAATCCATTGGTCTGTCTTGCACTTTGAATGGATCTTTTACCTATACATGATTCTATATTATCATGTATTGGTTGTTTGGGAAATACTGGTTCATTGAGTTAAGCAGAGCTTTCAAATGACACATTTTATAGTGCCATATTAAAAAACCACATTAGTTAATATCATCACCCTTCTCATCAGATTCCAAGTTATTGGAATCTGTCAAGCAGTTACACAATTTCCAAAATTCTAATTCTTGATTAAAAGTTCTGATTTTATCATTGGCAGCAAGTACTGTCAGTTTTTTTTGAAGTGACAGACTTGCTTCATTTTCAAGAAAATGTCTGCTACATAGTCACGTCTGAATAACCACCGTTTGAGCTTTGTTCCAAGTAAAAGTAGTGTCTGTAAAAAAAACAGTTCAACTTAAAACTCAAATAGAGTCACAAGTGCTTTTCCTTGAGACAACCATTATACTTAAGTATCCTGTAGAAGTGCTGTTTTTTAAAAAAATTATTTTATTGATTTTTTTACAGAGAGGAAGGGAGAGAGACAGAAAATCAGAAACATCGATGAGAGAGAAACATCCATCAGCTGCCTCCTGCACACACCCCCGCCCCCCCGGGGGGGATTTGCCTGCAACATGCTCTTGACCAGAATCGAACCCAGGACCTTTTAGTCCGCAGGCCAACACTCTATCCACTGAGCCAAACCAGTTTCGGCCACACAGAATTTATAAAAGACCTATATATACTCAAGGTTTTAGAATTATAAAATAAATAATTTTTATTGCTTCATTAGGAATATTCTTAAGTGAAATAGACTTTGTTTCTTGTTAAATATATTTTAATTGATTTCAGAGAGGGAGGGAGAGGGAGATAGAAACATCAATGATGGAGAATCATTGATCTGCTGCTTCCTGCACTCCTCCTATTGGGGATCGAGCCCACAGCCTGGGGGTGCGCCCCCAACTGGAATCGAACTTAGGACCCGCTCTGTCCACTGTGCCAAACCAGCTAGGGCTGAAATTGACTTTAAAATAATCGATAAGTAGTGGTAAAAGACACATGATTTTAGTACAGTTTGATGCCATTACCTTGATTTATGCTAAGGCATCAGCAGTTTTACTCATTAATGATTTTATACCACCAGTGGAAATGTCAACATGATGAAAAGGCAAGCAATGTCTTAGTATTATGAAAGTAGTTTTGACTTCACCAAGGATATGCGGACTACACTTTAGGAATTACAACCTTATTGTGGGTGTGGGTAGAGGAACAAAGATCTGTTACTTGAGATATAACAAGTGTTTCATGGTAGAATTCTGCTGGATTAATAGGATGTTACTAAACGTCACCTAACATGATGTATAAATTAATGGGATTAAAAAAAATACCATTAAATATTGCAGATTTCTTGTTGAACAGATATGTTCTTCTAGTAATTATCATTTTCAGACAGCAGAGTTTAAGGTATTCAGGTTTTCAGCCAGCTATTCTTTCAAGTATGTGATAATCTTAGGGTAACCATTTTAATATAGCATATGAAATTTATGTCATCATAGTAGCACATGGCAGTTCAACGTTTTTTTCAAGCAGTTGAAATCTGAGCTCCAAAAATTGCATTTGGAAAGATTTTGCCTTTTCAGAAAAGGCATAGGAGGGATGGCCATTCCAGCTTTGTATCTTTTAGTCATTATAGAGAACCCTCCCTCCTAATTTAAATGTTTTATGATGGAGACGGGAGTAATGATGTTATCAGACTTCATTTCAACAAAATTCTATTAAGTGACTATAAAGAAGAGATTTTCTGAAGGTGGGGGAGAGAGATGTTCTGAAAAGAGTAGGGAGTTTAAACCAGTGTTATGTATTTTGGTGTTTAGAAGAGGAAGAGATAATTGAGTTAGGGAAGTCGGGGTGGGAGTCAGGACTGTCTTTGGGAAGGTTGCATTTGAGCTGGGTTTTGAAGGACGGGTATTTTGAAAGCTGGGATTTTATTGGCAGAGACGGGAAGGGAATTCAGGCAGAAGGAATGTCCTGAACAAAAATGTGGGGGTGGGGAAATGCAGTGTTTGTTGGTATTGGGTGTGTACCAGAAATAATGAACAGGGTGGAATAGCTGAATCAAAAGATATATGGGATATGGGAAATAAGGCAAGGAAGTAAATTGGCCCAGAACATGGAAGGTTTTCTACCAAGATAAGTGATGGAGAGACTTTGAAAGTTTTTGATTGAAAAAAAATTACATAATCAGATGTGCTTTCAGAAAATGTGTTGGACCTCATTCATTAATTCAATCATTGACTACTTTTAAAACATATTTCTATTGATTTCAGAGAGGAAGGGAGAGGGAGAGAAACATCAATAACAAGAGGGAATCATTGGTTGGCTGCCTCTTACATGTGCTCTTGAGTGGAATCGAACCCAGGACCCTTCAGTCCTCAGGCCAATGCTCTATCCACTGAGCAAGACCAGCTAGAGCCATTGACTACTTTTTAAAATAGTTACTCTGTGCCATGTAATCATAAGGAATGGTGTATATGTATAATGGTGAACCAAACAGAATAAATATCCTTATTCTCATAGAATTTACAGGCTAGGAAAGGAGCTTCAACACATAAACATAATTACAAATTACTGTAAATGTTAAGAAGGAAAGGAATAAATTAGTATTAGGGGAATAATGGGGAAATTAAATTTAGTTGGGGGAGTCTGAGAAGGCCTTGCTGTGGAGTTAAATATTAATTATCTACCTTATGTCAGATGCTATTCTGGGTGCTAGGGATATAGTTAAGGTTCAAAACATAAAAATCCCTGCTCTCATGAAGTATATAAACAAGATAAATAAAGTATGTAGTATGTTAAAAAGTGGTTAAGTCCCAAGGAGAAAAATAAGACCGAGAAAGAGATAGGGGATGCTGGGATGGTGATGGGGTTGCAGTATTAGATACAACGGCCAGGAACCATCTCACTAAATCACTGTCATAGTTGAGTAAATATCTATAGGAGATGAAGGAGTGAATCAGAACTCCCTACAGAAGACATAGCAGGGCAAAAGCCATGAGGAATGTTGGTATGTGCAAGTTCACGAGACCAGCAAGGAGGGCCGGTCTGGCTGGAGACAGTGGTAGAAATTAGGTCAGAGAGGTTAGTGGGAGTCCAGAACCTATAGAGCAGTGGTTCTCACCCTTAACTGCATGTTAAAATCATCTGGGGAGCTTTTAAAATGTTTGATGCCTGGCTGCTCCTCCTATCACTTAAATAAGAATTTGTGCAGCCCCAGCCAGTTTGGCTCAGTGGATAGAGTGTCAGCCTGCGGACTGAAGGGTCCCAGGTTAGATTCTGGGCAGGGGCACATGCCGGGGTTGCGGGCTTGATCCTCAGTAGGAGGCATGGAGGAGGCAGCCAATTGATGATTCTCTCTCGTCATTGACATTTCTATGTCTCTATTCCTCTCCCTTCCTCTCCAAAATCAATAAAAATATATTTAGAAAAAAAGAAGAAAAAGAAAAGAAAGAATCTGTACAGGTGGGATTCAGTGGCAGAGGTGATGGAGAAAAGTAGATGGATTTGAAAAGTGTGTTATAGAAATAATTCATTTAATTATAGATTGAATGTGGGAGTTGAGGGAGAAGAAGGTGTCAAGGATGATTCCCAGGTTTCTGGCTCAAGCAATTGGCTGGGTAGAGGTGCCACTTTCTAAGATGGGAATGGGGATAGAGGAATGGGAGGAGTAGGTGTGGGATTTGGAGGGAAGATCGGAAATTAGGAGTCCAATTTTAGACATGTTAAATTTCAGATGTGAATGAAGCTAAGTATAAATATGTTAAGTCTGATATGAGTGGAGCTTGAAGTCAGAACTTGAGTTAATAAATTTATATATTACCTGCTTCTTGGTGGTCTTAAAAGTATCTAAATGACACCGTATAGGGTAAATTGGATGAGGAAGGAATTGGTTAGCCTATTCCAGTAATTTAAACATGAATTGGTGATAGTGTGAACAAGGATAGTGGTAAGGGGACTACAATAGAAAAGGGTAGACTGGAGATTTGAGGACCTGTGGAGCCCGTATCTAGTGGCAGTGGACATTAGGAAGTAATGGAAGGTAGCTTTGGGATATCAGGTCTGAATGGATGATCAGTCTGTTAGCAAATGAAAAATAGGCAGGAGGAGCTGGTTTTGGAAAACAGATAGTGTTAGATTTTGCACGTATTGACACTTAGGAGAGGCTGGCTAGCAGGCAGGCAGTTGAATCTGTTGCACTGGGTTTTGGAAGAGCAGATGAGGTTTGAAACATAGACTTAGGTTTCGTTTATATAGAATGTATTCACCTCGGTAATGACCAGTTTATGAAAATAACAACATCCAAAATCTTTATCACGACCTGTTAGATCCTCTGAAATATATGTGATCCTTGCCTGTGACTTGTACGATTTCCTTTGGTCACCGTGTTAAAGCTGCAGTGGGTTTCCTTCTGCTCTGCCGTTTACCCAGCCAGGTCCTCTTTCTGGGCTTTTGCACTTGGTGTTTTCTCATCTTAACTCTTCCCTTCTTCCCTTCCTCTTGGTGAAGGAATAGGAATTCGTAGGGGGAAATTTAGAAGTTGATATCTGGAAAGTAGAGAAAATTCCAAGAGATCCTTGCTAAGGTATGAGTGTGGATGAGTGTCTGAGGTGGAGTATCTGTGGGAGCATTGAAGTTGAAATCCTGTCAATACAAATACACAGTGTCTTAGTGTTAGACTTTGCATGTATTGACACTTAGTTTACACCAGTACTCAAATTTGTTGACCAGAGATATTAAATCGACCAGTGGTAGTTCCTGTCTACCTTGGTGGCCTGATGGTGTGGTGATGGTTGACCTTTGAAATGTAACTTGTCTTGATGACGTGACTCATTGCCATCTGTCACCACTTATGAAAGCCTATTCTGTATATACTGGAGACCCAGTGCACGACATTCATGCACTGGGGGAGTCCCTCAGCCTGGCTAGTGCCCTTTTGCAGTCCAGAAGCCCTTGGGGATGTTTGGTTGATGGCTTAGGGAGTGGGCCTAAGCTGTCAAATGGACATCCTTAGCGTTGCCATGAAGGCGGTCCACTGTGCTCTCCAGCCATCAGCCCAGCTCTGGCTGAGCGGCGTCTGCCCCCTGGTGGTCAGTGCACATTATAGCAATCAGTCATTCCACCATTCGGTCGATTTGCATATTAATCCTTTTATTATATAGGACTAGAGGCCCAGTGCATGAAATTTGGGCGGGGGGAAGGAAGGGTGTCCCACAGTCCAGCCTGCACCCTTTCCAATCGGGGACCCCTCAAGGGATGTCTGACTGCCCATTTAGGCCTGATCCCGGATCGGGCCTAAATGGGCAGTCAGACATCCTTCTCACAATCCAGGAGTGCTAGCTCCAAACTGCTCACCTGCCTGCCTCCCTGATTGCCCCTAACCACTTCTGCCTGCCATCCTGATCACCCCCTAACCATTATCCTGCCAGCCTAATTGATATCTAACTGCTCCCCTGCCAGCCTGTTTGCCCCCAACTTCCCTCCTCTGGCAGCCTGGTCAGCCCTAACTACCCTCCCCTGCAGGCTTGATTGCCCCCAACTGCCCTCCCTTGCAGGCCTGGTCCCTCCCATCTGCCCTCCCCTGCTGGCCTGATCGCCCACAACTGCCCTCCCTTGCAGGCCTAGAACCTCCCACTGTCCTCCCCTGCTGGCCATCTTGTGGTGGCCATCTTGTGTCCACATGGGGGCAGGATCTTTGGCCACATGAGGGCAGCCCTCTTGTGTGTGGGAGTGATTGTCAATCTGCATATTACTCTTTTATTATATAGGATAGAGGCCTGGTGCATGGGTGGGGACCATCTGGTTTGCCCTGAAGGGTGTCCTGGATCAGGGTGGGGGTTCCCTTGGGGCAAGGGGTGACCTGGGCGAGGTGCCTATGGTGGTTTGCTGGCCAACCACGCCCCCCAGTGACCCAAGCAGAGGCCCTGGGATCTGGGATTAATTTATGTTCTACAATTGAAACTTTGTAGTCTGGAGCAGAGCCAACCCTTCTGCTTGCTCCGTGGCAACAGCGATTTCTGTTTGAAACTTTGTAGCCTAGAGTGGAGTCCTAGGCTAGGGCTGCAGAAGTTTGGCTTCCTCCATTGCTTGAGCAACCCCATCCTCTGCTCTCTCCAGCTTCTTGGCTGTTGCCATTTCTGTTGGAATTATGTATCTTATATAATTGAAACTTTGTAGCATTGAGTAGAGGCCTAGGCTGGCAAGGACAGGTGAAAAGGTTGGCTTCCTCTGTTGCTGGGGAAATCCAAGCCTCCCTCTTGCTCTCAGTGGCAGCAGTCATCTTGGTTGGGTTTATTTGCATAATTTGCTCCTGATTGGCTGGTGGGCGTGGCTGTGGGCATGGCTCAATCGGAGGTACGGTAATTTTACTCTTTTATTAGATAGGATGAGAAACTTCCTTCAGTGAAAATCGTTGGTTAGTTATTTCAAAAATTGCTTGTGTGACGAACAGCATGAAAACAGCAGGGAAGTTAATTGTATGTATACTTTGATTCTTTGTTAGAGACTACTGCTCTTCATGAGCTAGTGTGTCACTTCTTAAGTCATGGTGATAATAGTAAATGTGAGTAATGCACACTACACACAAATTCTTAAAAAGAGTTGTGTGTAATTTCAAAATCTACATTTTTTTTCAGAATAAAAGATTGTTTTTATTCTGTAATGAAAAAATAGAAGAAAATAAAGGAAAAAATCCTATATGATAAAAGCCTAATAGGCAAATTGAAGTAACAGCAGGATGGTCTTTTCCTCTGACCTGTTGCTATGATGTACACTGACCACCAGGTCAGCCAAGGGACCTAAAAGAGCAGCCCAGATTGCCGGCCAGGCCTAGGGGCCCTACCCTTGCACAAATTTCGTGCATCGGGCCTCTTAATTAAAATAGAAAAAGCTTTCATGTTACTAAAAAATAACGTTTTAAAGTAACGATGTAGAATTCTGTTGTATAGATGCATCATATTTTATTTGACTAGTTCCCTACTAATGAACTTCCTTTTTCTCAAGTTTTGCATATAAATTATGCTATGATGAACCTCCTTATATATAAGTTATTATATACTGATCAGAAATTTCTGTGTTAAAGGGTATGCAATGTTCTATGTTTTCCCAACTTTAAGTATTTTTTTATAGTTAAAAGGAAATTTAAACAGCATTAAAGGATATTTTAATGAAGGGGAAAAAATTTTATTCTTCTATCAGCTGTTTTGTTTTGGTTTTTAAGTACCTATTCCTAGGTCTCATAAGACCTATCAAAAGAAAACTTGGCGGATAGACAAAGACATATACACTGGGCACCCTATGTTAATTATCAGGTAAGGTATTCTAAGTAACATTATTAACTGTCAAGAAAGTAACAATAAGTACTATAGGAATTCAGAGTGAACTGGGTATTAGGAAAGCTTCAAGGCAATGTGGAACTTGACCTGGATCCCAAGGGGTGATATTCAGATAGGAAGTAGGAGAACATTCCTGGCTTTAGGAATGGTATGAACAAATTTGAGGAAGACACATGGAAAAGATAAAAGATACATGGTTGTACATATGAGCTCACAAATAGTAGACTAATGGGAAAGGATGAGGGTTGTTATGGTGTGGTGGAGAGAATGTACAGGATTAAAGTGATATCCCAGAGGACTAATTTTATTCGGACATTTGAAGTTGTACAGTATGCATCTATAAAATAAAGCAGAAATATATAGATGTGGCCCACTTTAATTAAACTGAATACATTAAAGTCTCTATTTACATGAAATATAGATGGTTATTTATTTAAGTGAATTATTTAAATAATGAACTTCCTATAGCCCTTAAAATTTCTCATCACAAGGAAAAAAATTTTTTTATAACTATGTGTAGTAATGGATATTAACTAAACCTATTGTGGTAATTATTTTGCAATTTATATACATATATCAAATCATATGTTGTACACCTAAAACTAATATATTGTTATATGTCAATTATATGAATTTCCCAATACTTAAATATTTATTTTAATTTGTAGTTTGACAGACATGTTGCAACTTTTGTGGATCTCAGTTTCTTCTATAAAATCAGAGGGTATTAGGTGTTACCGAAATACCTTCTGGCACTGAAATGGTTATATAACCTTTAAAAAGTACCTTGATTTTATGAAATAAATTGGCCTGTAGTTAGGCTGATACTCACTTCTGGCTCTTTAGGCGCAATAATGCATCTCCCCATTTGTGGGAGCAAAAATCCTCAAGTGGATGAGTCTCTCATGGCTTCCCAGGTCTAGATTGATTCACCTTTAAAAACTCAGTTCTCATCATTTATTTCTAAGTGACATTTAGAGATTTTTGTTTGAGAGAATTTTATAGCTAAGATTGAGCCTCAAGAGGATGCTGTGAGGTTGAGAGGAATTATATAATAATACTCAGTTTTAAATTATCATCATGTAAATTATCTGTAGGAATTTATCTCATGCTGGCTTCCTTCTTTTGTGTTTAATTTACTCCCATGATGTTTTCAATGTATGGCCAAGATATGTAAATACATTTTATTATTAGTTCAGCCCAGATACAATTTGAATTATGCCATTTTTTACCTTTGTTAGTGTGGATAATTGAGAGCTGACTAGTACTTTTTAAAACTCGGAGACTTTCTCTTTTAAAATACACAATCATATTCAAAGCTAATTAGTGGCATACTTTAAGTATTTCCCTTGTAACATCACATTCTTTTCACTAAATTGTACTATATTTGACCAAATGTTGCCTTTTAGAGAAAACATTAGGTAATGTGTCGTAGGTGACTAGTTAGCTCATCTTACAAGCCCGGCTCTCAGGATGCTGTCAACATGATGAATGTGGTCTTCAAGGTTCAGGATCCACTCCATTGTCACCAGAGTTGGTTGATCTTGCGGAAAGGTAGCTAACCAAACTGCAAGAGGCTGACAGATAAACCAGAATATCACTTTATTCATGTACGTTGAGGGATGGTTTTTCCCATGACCAAGAAAACGTGTCTTCTCAGTCCAGTCCTCTCCTAGCACTGTATATTATTAAAAAACTAATGATAATAGGTAATGTTCACTGAGACTTACTGCTCTAAGATTTTACATTATTTAACTCATTTACTCTTCACAGTAACCTTATGGGGGAGGTATTCTTTACATGTACTTTACAGGTGGTGAGTTTGGGGCACAGAGAGGTTCTTAGTAGCTTGCCTGCAATTATGCAACTACTGTGTTGGACTAAGCAAAAGATCACTTGATAAGCATAGAATCTCAGCAAAGGGAAATCATTTTATCTGGATCATGAGATATACAGTTACTCATTTTTTACACATTTATTAAGTATCTTCTATTTGCTGGACAATGCCTAAACACCAGGCTTACAAGGTGAATATAATAAAGTTAAGTGCTCTCCTGGGACACTCAGTCTGGTGGAAAAGACAATAATTACAAAAGCAAGAGATTTACACATTGAGAGTAATGAGGAAGCATTTAATTTTACTTGGAGTGATTAAAGTAGATGTTTACAAAGATGGAAAAGGTATTCTGGGTAGAGGAAACACTATATGCAAAGATGCTGAGGTGAAAAAAAACCAACCAGCTTACTCTGCAGGAATGAAACAAGAAAGTTTTGCATTAATGAAGGTAATACTGCAGTATACTAATGTCCTGAACTGATTAAGCTGGTTGTTGGTTTTGGCAATCAAGAAGAATGGTTTATTGGGATGTATTTCTGAGGTGAAATTGACAAGACATGATGATTGACTAAATTGGGGGGTAGGAAGTGGAGGTGTGGCGGTAGTGCGGGAGCGTGGGGAGTTAAGGCAAACTCTAAGGTTTCTAGTTTGAGTACTCGGTTGAACAGTAGGATTATGGAAGACAAGATTTGGGGGTGGGAAGAGATGGGCTTTCAATTTGGACTTGAGTTTGAGAGGACTTTGAGATAGACGCGAGATGTCTCATAGTAGGAAGTTAGTCTGTGGTACAGATGAGAGACGCTTGTACATAGTAACTGATGCCATGGGAGTTAAAGAAATGGGGATGATTGTAGTGATTTGGATTGGCTAGAAAGGAGGAGTTAAATAGAGACCAGTATTCCTCTGTTTTCAATAAATCATTGTTTAAATTTTTAGGTCCTGTTTTATCTGCTTGTACTTGGTAGAAATCTTTTAATGTAAGTTATTTATCTATCTATCTATCTATCTATTTATTTATTTAAAATCCTCACTGGAGGATATTTTTTCCATTGATTTTTAGAGAGAGTGAAAAGGAGGGAGGAGAGGAGAGAGAGAAACATCAGTGTGAGAGAGACACATCCACTGGTTGCCTCCTGCACTGGCACTGACCTGGGGCAGGAGCAAACTTCAGCTGAGGTTATGTGCCCTTGATCGGGAATTGAACCTGAGATCCTTCAGTCTTGGGCCAACGTTCTAATCACAGAGCAAACAGGCCAGCGCTTGATATAAGCCCTGTAGATAACTTTTATTTGTGGTTATTGTCCTAAAATTAACACAAAAACTTTTATTATTTTGATTGTGGTGGTGATTACATGTGAATTTTGTCAAAATTCACACTCTAATTTTATACAAAAGAAATTTTACAGTACATGAAAATTGTTTAAAAAATGCATTCAGAGTTTATCTGGGAGTTTTGTGGGTGCTCTTCTCCTATAGTCTTTTAACATTAGGATTAAAACTTTTCATAATGCTAAAACCTCATTTTAAGAATTCTTCTCAACCTTCTCACCAATTCTTTGACCAAGCTTACAAATAAGAGAATGGGTGGGCTTAACTTTATTCTCTTTCTACTTGGTTATCACTATTTGAAGACAGAGAGGCAACATAGGATCTGAAGAATCTATAGATTGGGAGTGAGCACTAGTCTTTTTCCCTGCAATAAATTATGAATGACTTCACTGTAGATATCTACAGTATTTTAAAATTTTCTTTTAAAATAAGTTTTCATCTTCATTTATGTTAGGAATTGAAATAAAGATCATACTTTCATTCTGGCATAAGGAGGATAACTATCATCTTTATTGCCAACATAATATTAGAGGCCCAGTGCGCGAAATCGTGCAAGACCCAGGGTGCCTCTGGCGCTGCGGGACTCAGAGCAGAGCCCCGCCGCTGGCGCCGCAGGACCCATCAAGGCACCTCCTGGTGATCCCCATCGTTGGGCGTTATGGCCCCAGGCCTTTAGAATATAGATTTGGAATTAGCTAAATTAACATCAGTTATGAAAGTCAAAATTTATAGGTGCACAATATTTATAGAAGTGATTGGGTTAATTATAAATTATGTGGAATTCTCAAGGACATTGGACATTAAGTTTTAGTAGTTTTATGCAACATTAGACTAAGACACATCCATTCCTCTGAACTATGCCTTAACTACTGTGTCTTGTATGGAGTACATGCTCATTAAAAACTCATACCAAAAACCCCACAAAACTCATATAATGGAAAAAACACCCCAAAATACTTATTTTTGGAAGTTATTTGCATTACATGATTGGATTGGGTAAACTGTTGTGGCAGGTATGGGCTGTAAACCATAAATATGCATCTTGGTTACCAGAGTGTCTACAGCCAATCATGAACCATTATTTTCTTTTATGTCATAGTAGTTTGCCATGTAACATGGGAACCCAACCAAATACTGCTTTAGTTTGTTTTTGACTTATGTGCTAGGTCAGTGTTAAATTGGATGTTTTTAGATTTGTTTTTTGGATTGATTTCAAGTAGTCGTTTATTTTCTCCTTCATCCATTGCCACTTAATACCAGTCTCAAATCCAAGAAACAGATTGTGTGTCTTGGAAACAGTGGATTGTATTGAAGGACATAATTATTTCGTTTTAGTCTGAGGCCCCGCCTCTTTATGTGATTGGAACATTTGTTTTTCTTTGATGTATAATTTTATTTGAAAACTTCTAACCTAAAATTTTTATCTACAAATCTGTGGAATTCAGTCTGGTAGACAGGACATTGAACTTCATTCAGTAGAATTTGCTAGCACCTTAGATGACTTTTTCTTCAGCTGCAATCAATCAATCTTAAAGGGCCTATTCAAATCATATGCCTACAGGTAAGGATTTCTTCATTAATATTGGAATTTAGGGACCTCCCACATGACTTTTTGATAATGTCATAGGCTGGACCCTTGCAAAGTAAACGCCCCCCTTTTTTTTGTAAAATATATTTCTTTGTTGATTTCAGAGAAGAAGGGAGAAGGAGAGAGAGAGAGAAACATCAATGATAAGAGAGAATCATTGATCTGCTGCCTCCTGCATGTCCCTTACTGGGGATCAAGCTCGCAATCCAGGCATGTGCCCTTGGCCAGAATCGAATCCAGGACACTTTAGTCCGCAGACTGACGCTCTATCCACTGAGCCAAGTTGGCCAGGGCGCCAAGTAATCCTTTTCTCTGACTTTGTGTCCCATTTAGTTCAATTCCCCCCTCCCTTTCCCAGTCGATGCCTGGTTGGAGTTATGTGCTCTGAGTCCAGTGTTTGGCATTGGGTCCCATTGATCATTTGTGATGCAATCAGAACAGGGGTTGAGAAGACCACTTTATTTTATTTTAAAAATAATTTTAAAATATATTTTTATTGATTTTAGAGAGGAAGGGAGAGGGAAAAAGATAGAAACATCAGTGATGAAAGAGAATCATTGAATGGCTGCTTCCTGCATGCCCCTACTGGGGATGGAGTCCACAACCCAGGCATGTGCCCTTGACCAGAATTGAACCCAGGACCCTTCCGTCCACAGGTTGATGCTCTATCCGTTGAGCCAAGGCTAAGGCAAGGCCAATTCATTTTAAAAGAGATGCTTGTGGCCCTGGCCAGTAGCTAAGTTGGTTAGAGCCTCATCACAGTACACCAAGGTTGTGGGTATGATCTCCAGTCAGGGCACATACAAAAGTCAATGAATGCATAAATAAATGGGACAGAAAATCAGTGTTTCTATCTCTGTTTCTCTCTATTTTATGTCTATCTCTAAATCTCTCTATCTCTCTTTCTCTATCTCTCTATCTGGCCCTCAACGTAGGACTTTCTGTGGTTGGTTAGTTTTATGTGTAGGTATATATAAGGATTGCCTTGATTCTGAGTGCTTCCTATAGATGCTTAAAATTGTGAGTTTTTTAAATTGATTCCTTGGTAATAGAAGAAATTGGGGGCAGTTTCCTTAAGAGTATTAGTGCTGGGTATGGTTTACTTGGGTGAGGAGAAGGTATAATGTATTAGGAATAATCTCATATTGAGTGTTCCTAAATTGTATTTCCCCACTTTTCTTATAAAATTAGATGGAGCTTTTGCTGGAAACAGACATACTGCATTAAATATTCTGCATTTCCTTGATTATAAATTATTTTTTTCCACATTTTAGAGAAAGACTAAAGTATAATTTGGACTCTAAACACAAAAAGTATAATTTGGACTCTCCCTCCAAAACGTGATAACATACTACAACTGAAGATATAATGAATACTTATACAGTTGACCATTGAATAATGTGGCATTAGGGGTACTGATCCCCACACAGTCAAAAATCCATATGTAAGTTTGACTTCCCAAAAACTTAACTACAGTAATCCCTCAGTATCTGTGGGGGATTGGTTCCAGGACCCTTTGGTAGAAACCAAAATCTTAGGATGCTGAAGTTCCTTACATAAAATAGTGTAGAGCAATGGGTAGACTTGGCTCTCCATATCCACAGAATCGGGATGTGAAACCTGGGGATACGGAGGGCCAACTGTATAGTTATTGAAAACTTTCTGCTTATAAGTAGACTCATGACATTGTTGTTCAGGAGTCAGCTGCAATTGCAAATTATAGGACAGTAAAACGAGAACGTTTGTCTATATTTATTTTATTTTTAGAAACTAATGTATTCTCCCATACATGCACACATACATACTCACGTTCATACACATACAGATACTTATATTCCTAGAGTTGTCTGATATTCACATGGACTTTTACAAAAACGATTAAATAAAGATAGTAATTTTCAAAGTGGATAGTGTGAATAACTTAACAGTTGCTTGGTACAGCATGCTAGGCATTATTCCAGTTGTTAAATAAAAAATACTTTTAAAATATAGCAAGAGTTGCTTCCTATGTGCTTTATTAAGTAACATTTTTATAACCTCTGGAATCATGCACTATTTTAATTAATTTTAGGGTAAAAGGCTGAATAGGAATCCTTTGCCAATGATAAAGATAAGGAATTAAGTTGACTTTCTACTGTGCTGATAATCCTCTCTGGATAAAAGTGGCCAGATTATATGTAGAGGAATTTATTCATACATGTTATTAATCCATATCATGATCTAAGAACTGAGTCTCCTTGGAATCATAAAATCTGCAATACAAGTTGCTCACCTACTCTGCTTGTGTTTCCTCTCAACACCTCCAAAATTTATTTTCTATCAATATCTTCTACAAACATCTGAAGGAAACAGCTACACATAAATCTTATACACAGCAGGTACCACATACCGTTTCTGGTATATTTTTGACTGGACTTTTCCACTTAATTAATGAAAGACAAATTTCTGGCCTTTTTTTCTCTTTTTTTTGCGGGGGGGGGGAGGGGGGTCTAGTCTCACTGGCTCTTCTGCCTAAAGGTTTGTTTATGTCTCTCTGTCTCTAATCATACTGGATGAAAAGTGTGTATTAAGATAGTAGATGCTCAGAAGTGTGAGGAGTCAGGCACTTATGTGGGGAATATGTATCATCGGAACAATGTTTTGTAGGGCATTTTGGTAATATCTACCAAAATAAACAATGCACAGGCTCTTGGTCTTGCTTGCACTTATATTTAGACATACCTATTTGCTACATTACTTGCAGTAGGAAAACCCTGAAAACCACACATTAGTGTACACTAGAATTCTTTGCAAACTTTAGAAAAAATAAGGTGTATGTGTACCTACAAGGGAATATGAGAGAAAGAGAGAGACGAGAGAGTGAGTTTGCTGGTACATACCCCCTTTTTGGTTTTGTGTGATTTTTGTATGTTTCTGAGAATAGAAAAGGAAATAGTGGTTATCTTTAGGCTTTGGAAAAGGATTTGGTGTCTGGATTTGGGTATCTGTAATTTTGAATTATGCATGCTATATGTATTATGTTCGTTTTAAAAAGCATTGGGCAGTTTCCCTTAAGGAGAGGAGAAAACCAGCCTGGCCAGATTCTCGAGTGGTTAGAGCGCCATCCTGTGCACCGAAATGTTGTGGGTTTGATTCCCGGTTAAGGCATCAAAGTTCAATCCTATGTAGTTGGGGCGAGTACAGGAGGCAGGGGATTGGTGTTTCTTTCTCACATCAATGTTTGTCTCTCTCTCCCTTCCTCTCTCTCTAAAGATCAATAAATATATATCCTCAGGTGAGGAAAGAAAGAAAGGGGGGAATGGAAGGAAAGCAATAAGGCAAGCTCAGATTTCAGAAAGTATCTACAAAGCTGCACTAGAGTTCAGGTCCTGAGGACTACAAAAGCTTAAGAATATATTGATTTGTTCTATTCTTAGTCTAACAGTTTATTTAAATGATGTCCTCTTCTTGTTGCAAAGAATTGATTTTGGAAGACCCAATAAAATGTTGACCTTTCTAAGTTCTTTTTTTTTTTTTTTTTAACATTTCTTCAAGTCACTATCTTCTCTGGCAATAAAGATAAAGTGGTGGTGGTAACGCTTACCTACGTATTGGAACTTTGAAAACTCAATCCCCTAATAGTGAATTTATTTATGGATTGTATTTAGTATTTAAAGTGAATTTGTGTTTAGGGTCCAAAGCTTCCCTTTTTTGTTTGAATATCTGACTATTCTAGATTTGTAAAATTGACTTTACTGAATTTTTGCTTATCTAATAATATTCATCTAAATTTTTGTGACTTCAAAGTGACTTGCTATTTAAAAGCAAAACTTATTTTCTATCAATATCTTCTGTAAAAGATGGTAGTATTTTTTAAAGGAGGAACATTTATATATTGAGAATTTCTCAGTTCTTGAAGATATGAGCAGTTTTTAAAAAAATTATAAGTTAAGTCTTTTCCTGGCTCTTTAAGGCCAGAAACATTTTCTCTTTATTCAGATCAACTGATTGGAAAGTCATTATAAAGAAATCTGTAGTAACGAGGCTGGTAGTTCAACATGGGACTGGAGATCCAAATTGCATTTAAAGAATATTTTTTATGGTTGATTGACTTTAGGGCTCGAGCAATAGAAACATTAATGTTAAGATTAGTTAGTTGTTGGACTTAGGATAAAAATCTATCTTTGGCTTGCCCTGGCTGGTGTGGCTGGTTGGAGCATTGTCCTGAACACCAGAGGTGGGGGGTTCAATTCCTGATCAGGGCACATCCCCAGGCACAGGTTCGATCCTTGGTCAGGGTGCCTATAGCAAGCATCTCACATCGATGTTTTTCTCCCTTTTTCTCTCAAATCAATTTTTAAAAAAGTTTAAAAAATTATCTTTGCTTGTGAGTCTACTGTTTTACCAGGTGGGGAATAAAATTTAATCTATAGGCCTCTCTCAAAATGGATACTGTATAATAATAAAAGCATAATATGCTAATTAGATTGCACAGCCTACCGACCTTCCACACGACTTTCCAGGTGACCCTCTGGAGGAAGCCAGGGCTGCAAGGGCTGAGCCCCTTGCGTGACTTTTGTGCATCAAGCCTCTAGTTTGATAATAATTTATTAGACTGATAAGATGAATCTTTGTTTTTTGAAGGAAAAGGTTTTTAGGAAATAGAGTTAAGAGACCTTTTCCCATCTTAAGGATCAGAGTAAATCATGTCTGAGCAGTTTTAATCAGTAAATTTTTTATTAAATTGAAAGGAAGAAAAGGTTATAGAGGGCCAAAAACGAATAGAGTTGCAAATTGTGTTTGTAACCCTGTGTACTTAGGGATGAGTCCATTTCGTATAGCCACTTTACTTCTGTTGGAATTAGTTTGACAGTTGACTTAATTTGGTTAGGCAAGACTGTAAAGCTAGGTTGGAAGATGTCAGTGTTACATGTGTTTTCTGGTTTGTTTTCAGTATCCTTTCTGATAACGGAGAGAAGAATTTGGTTGGTCCATTTATTTGGACTTTTCAAATTGAGTAACTATTGTGCCTCATCAAGTTCTTTGTTTGTTTGTTTGTTTGTTTACATTTTAAATCATTATTGAACTCAAATGTCCTTAATTACAGTTTAACTATTTTTCACTAATGCATTATCTTTCATTTACCCACATTGAAATTCTTGAGCTCAGCACCTGTGTTTTTCAATGTAACTATAGTGAGGTAGTAGAATAGCTTGGGTTTTGGTCTAAGCTCTTCTCTTGGCCTCCTGTGTATACTATATTACATTGGGCAAGCCACTAAGCTGCTTTGGGGTTAATTTTCCTAATCTGTAGAACAAAATCATTTGGGTGTTCATTAAGTCCTTTTATACGTCTAGAATTATTTTACTAATTTCTTTATTCTCCAGATGTTTATGAACAAACACCTTGTATGTGCCAGGCACAACACAGGATGCTCTAGGTGCAAGTCCCTTGCCCTTAAAGAGTATTCAGACTAATAGCAAGGAACTCCCTTCACTAATTCATATCACTTCAGTCTTTTACTTTTGAAAAATTAAGTAGTATTAGCAAGTTTTCTTTATTTTTTTTTATCACTCAATAAGGCATTTGTTAAAATTGTTGGTATTATTTACATCTCCATTTCCAAAAATGCCCTTATATCTTCCTTTATTTTTCTATTTGTAAGCCAGTTTCTTATCTTGGAAAACAGATCCTGGATCCCCAGTCCCATTTTGATTAAATGTTTTCTTTAATTGATAGACAGCAAGTCATGTATTATAGAGTAAAGCTTGATGGTCAGAAAAACTGGTGATTTCTTTAAGGCAAATAAAAAATAATGACAGAGAGGCTTGATACTGCTTTTTAAAATGGAAGCATAAATGGATATAATAGAAACATTTTCAAAAATATTAACAATGACTTTATTAAAAAAAATTTATACCTAAAAGAAAACAGAAAATTTCTGTTGGATGCTAAAAAGAAAAAGATGAGTGTGCTGCTTCTGACTTTGAACTGAGTATTACAGAACCCCCCACTGCCTACGTCCTGGTTTTCAGCTTTCCAGGACCAGAATGTCAGTATGATAAATGCACTCAGAAGAGATGATCGGGCTCCAGACTGTAAACAGTGTAGTGGGTTAATTTACATAGAAATTCACATAAAACAAATTCATAGAAGGTGTGGGTAGAACTGATACTTTTGACTGACTTTTGAGCTAAGACCAAAATAACAGGAAGCAAGCAATGTGAGTATCTAGAAGGGTTTTCTAGGCTCAGGGAAGACAATACAAAGACCCTCTGATGGGAACAGGCCTGGCTCATTATAGAAAGAAGACCAGTGTGTGTGGAGTGAAGACAGTGATATAGAAGGGTAGGTGGTGAATTTGGTATGGGGGGGCAGCACTTACAGGGTCAGGTAAAGATATTGAATTTTATTCTAAGTGTGGTTTAATGGAAGAGAGACAGGATCTGATTTACTTTTTAAAAGTTCATTGTGGCTGCTATGTGGAGAATAGACTGTGCTATAGAGGAAGCTGGGAGATCAATGAGAAAACAGTTAACACTGGTTCAGATAAGAGAAAATGGACAGAAATGGATAAAACTAAAATGGATAGATGTGTGGAATATACTAGGGAGCAGGACAGCTGACAGGACTTGCTGACAATCGGATGTGAAAAGACAGGCTTTGGGCTCTGGCTGGGGTCTCAGTTAGTGGGAGCTTTGTCTCATACCATCCCCATTTCCTTTCTCTCTCAAAAAAAAGTCAATAAAAACCATATCCTCAGATGAGGATTTTAAATAAAAAAGGTTTTGGGTTGAGCAAATGGATAGAAGATGGTGTCACTCAGTATTTTAATCATGTTAGATATCTGAAATGATAGAAATTGTATTTTTAAATTCTGTAATCTTGTGGCAAAAGAGAGAGATCTCTAGAGAAAAAAAAGACACTGGATTCTCAGAAACTCAGACTAGAAAATTACTCTGTCCTGTAAGAACAGTAGACATTTTATTTTTAAAAATTAATGACGATTAGGGACTAAAGCATGGGAAGGCATTCTAAAAGTGTTAGACCTATGATATTTGTGCGCAGGGCCCAGCCGTGAAAGCAGAGAGGCATGGCCTATCGACAATTTGCCCAGGTCTCCATTAATAACAGTGCATAGATTCTCATTAGAACAAAGAGCATACTTTTCTACAGAATTGCCACTTGAAATGAAACTGTATGACTGTCTTCGTCTCGGATATTTTTCAAATTCTATATGTTGAGTAAAAGACTATCTGATCAAAGAATCACCTAGTCACAGGAATGAAAAAGTATTGGATTAGGAGTTGAAAGATTTAAGTTCTGAACTCAAACCTCTTAATAGCTGTATGGCCGTGACAGATTGTGACCTCTGAGCTTCTGTTTCCTTATTTGTGAAATACTTGCCCTGCGTGCCTCTCAGAGCTGTTTAAACCCCAAATAAGATCATGAATGTCAAAGGATTTTGAAGACTGTGAAGCGCTGAATACCACTTGCTTGTGAGAGAACGCTTATGAAGCTTAAAGCTTTTAACAACAAGGACCTTGGGCTTTTTTTTTTTTTTTTAATAAGATCAGGAGGATGTGATCAGAGTGTATGGGTTGCACCTCTACCTCTACTGTGACTCTTGAGATTATCTTTCTACTAGTCTGTAGTACTCAACTGTACATACCCATTCTGAGTGGCTTTATTATTCTTAACCCAAGTGCCTTGTGAAACAGAGGACTCCGGATACATTTAAATGCTATAAAGATGATAAAATGTACAAGCAAGTTTGGTTTTGCTCTTCCGTTAGATAGTTAGAACTTTATCCCTAGCCATAATGTCGAAATGAAAGGCAGGAAAACATGGTTAGTATTTTTTACTTTAGTTTTCCCCCCTTTACTTGACCTTTGGGCTGTGGAGTGGGATTTTGTTTGGTTTACTTGGGAATATCTTTTCCTTAAGAAGTGAAATTTATCAACATGCCAGAGGCTTGCTAGCAGTTGAAGGCAACTGTTGGTCAGCAAGAGAATGGAATGGGGAAAACAGGTTGGGGTGGACAAAGTAAAGGAATAGAGAGGAAAACGTATTTGAAAGAAGAGAAAAAGCTTAAATCATTTCAGAAATCTCAAGTTGTGTTTTTTTTTAATAGGTATTAAAATTTGAGGTGATTAAAGAAGTGGGGATTGGTCCTTGGCGAGGGGCTTAAGTAAAATTAGGGAAAGCTGGACAAGTCTACAGGAGGTTAGAAGGTAGAACAGAACAGAGGTTCTACAGAGGTTAGAAGGTGAGAAAGGAAAGAGAAGGCACTTTGTGGAAACATGGTTCCTTATGAGGATTTCCAGCCTCTCTGAAGATATGCTGGGATACTGTGGTAGTATTATTTTTATTTAAAACATTCTTTTTTACTGAAGTATATGATGAAGTCAATCTGTTTACTCTCTCCCTTTTCAAGTAACCCTAGTGCTATGTAATTCCCATCAACCAGGAAAAATATTTTACCAACAAAAGCTGGACTTTTCATTATTGAGAAGATAAGGGCGGAATTTGTTGGCTTTTTTTTGTTTGTTTGATTTTGATTGCAGTATTGTCTGTTTGAAATATTGCTCTGATGTTGATTTTTCAAAGCTTTTCTAATTTACTTCTTCCTTTGAATTCATTGTTTTTGAAAAGTTTTTTCAAAAAAACCAAACAAGTAGAGAGATTGTGACAAACACCTTCAGCTGAAGCCCCCCCCTTTTTTTTTCACTTCTCAGTTCTTTTTCCCACCCTTACTCCCCAGAGACAGCCTGTTACCATAAATTCAGTGTGCATTCCTCCAGCACAGTGTGTGTGAAATACATAAATGTGTGTATAAATATATAAATAAATTCTATGGAAGTCATTTTCCTCTTTATTCTTGTTTTTTAACATCTATTCATCTGAATATGTATAGATCGAGGTCCCTCATTTTAGCTGTTTTATTTTTATTTTCACTGTATGACTGTTTCACAGTTTCCCCAAATCCCTTTGATGGATATATAAATTGTTTTCATTTTTTTGCCATTAAAAACAAAACTCCAGTGAACAAAAACCTCATACATATCCCTTATGGGTTTCTCCTCCCTCCCTCCTCCTTCTCCTTCTTTTGGTTGTTATTGCTTTGGTGTTTTGATTCTGTTCTAAGTATTTTTTTATTTGAGTACTTCCACTTGGTCTAGCACTTTGAGGAGAAGGAGGGATCATTTGAGGGAGAGGGAATAATGAGGAGAATCTTCCACAACTTGGAATGCAAATCTTTTTTAAAAATTAAATTTATTAATTTATTAATAGGATCATACAGGTTTCAGGTGTGGATTTCTGTGTTAGAAGATCTGCATATTGCACTGTGTGCTCACCACCCTACAGTCTTCTTTTACTAGGGCCAGAGTCTCTGAATATTTCTTTTCCTATGGATTCACTTTGGACTATGATAAATTTGGCAACCCTTGCATGTTAATATTTTGTGATTTTATTGTCTCATATGCAATAGCTGTTTTTCATAGATGTCTATAATTACTCACCATTTCCCTTTTCCCCCCTCTGTTTTCTTTTCCTACTTTTTAAAAACTGCAATATTCCCTGCCCACTGAATGTAGGCCTAGCGCCAATCCAGTTCATCCAATTCTTTTTAAAAAATATATATTTTTATTGATTTCAAAGAGGAAGGGAGAGGGAGAGAGAGCCATAGAAACATCCTTGATAAGAGAGAATCATTGATTGGCTGCCTCCTGCATGCCCCCTACTGGAAATTGAGACAGCAACCTGGATATGTGCCTTTGACTGGAAGTGAACCTGGGACCCTTCAGTCTGCAGGCTGATGCGTATCCATTCAGCCAAACCAGCTAGCTCAAGTTCATGCAATTCTTGTGTCACCTTATAAATTCAGCATAATCTAAACAGTCGATATTTATGAAGAGTTCTTGGAGCGTTCTTAGCCACATTAAGCATTTAAAAAATATAAACCTTCACCTTAGATTAGAATTATTACAGGTAAATTTTAATCTGAGACCATATGTTTCAATGACCAGTATTTTTCACTTATAATTTTTTTCTGGAGTCTTTAATCCATTATGCTTTTATTCATTATTGTGAGGCTGAGTATATTTTTAATTTTTATATTCCATATTTCCCCTCCCACTTAAAGGTGGATTCTATTCAGAGCTTTGAGCAGTTGGAATGCTGAAGTGTTACAAATGAAAACTGTTACTCTTCTCTAATAATACCCTCTGCCAGTTGCAAGTATTTGAGTAGGAATCCTTAACTAGTTTGGGCAGCCACCTCATATATGAATGTATAGTAATGTAGATTCACCTCATGAATATATCAATAGTCTTAAGAATTTGAGAAGAATTTATGTGCTATATATTTTTAAAAAAGATAAAACTTAAAATGGAAATCTTAGTAATAAATATAATTGTACAACATGAGATGGCTATGTATTTTTTTCTAAGATTTTTAAAAATATATATTTTTATTGATTTCAGAGAGGAAGGGAGTGGAAGAGAGAAATAGAAATGTCAATGATGACAGAGAATCATTGATTGGCTGCCTTCTGCATGCCCCCTACTGGGGACCAAGCACACAACTGGGACATGTGCCCTTGACTGGAATCGAACCCAGGACCCTTCAGTCCACAGGCTGATGCTCTCCCCACTGAGCCAAACCAGGGAGGGCTTTTTTCTCTAAGACTTGTTATGCCTTAAGAGATGGTTCAGGTCACAAGTTATTCTGGTTGGAAAGTAACCTTTGGATCTAGGCTTACTCCGACTTTAACTCGTCACACTGTAGGACTTTCTTTAGTGAATTGTCCTCCTTATGCCATTGCAGTCACTAAGTTTGAATGGAGCTCCTTACCTGCACTTTATTACACATTGTATACTGTGTAGAAATGTTCCTATTTTAAATATTTCTTTAGAAAAAAATTATATTCTTGTATGGAATGCTAACACCATGGAGTTTTGTTTTCCCTTCTACTCTGGAAACTCCATAAAAATTTAGTTTCTAACTCAAAAATAATTTTTTTTCTAACTGTAGTTTCCTTCTTGGGCTGTTCCATCTAGACATACAACAGGAGCCTTTACTGTTTCTGTGTTAGTAAAAACACAATGTAAAGAACTTCTTGAAATTACACTTTATTTGCAAAATTTTTAAAAACACCTCTTTTCCTGATTATAAAAGTAAAACATGCTTTTTTTTTAGGAACTGAAAAATAAAAAGTGTAGGTAAAAGAAGCAATCACTCGGTCTTCACGCTGTATCTCATCAGGCAGATCCGCAGTGACTATGCCATAGTGTACCTGCACCAGCAATTCAGGGGAGGCCTTGTGACTGGGCTCTCCCAGCATTGCTGTTAAAAAGGCACTGCACAGCCGAAACCGGTTTGGCTCAGTGGATAGAGCGTCGACCTGTGGACTGAAAGGTCCTGGGTTCGATTCTGGTCAAGGGCATATACCTTGGCTGCGGGCACATCCCGAGTAGGGGGTGTGCGGGAGGCAGCTAATCGATGCTTCTCTCTCATTGATGTTTCTAACTCTCTATCCCTCTCCCTTCCTATCTGTATAAAATCAATAAAAAAAAATATATTTTTAAAAAGGCACTGCACATTTGATAGGGAAAATATAATTTCATTTATATCAACTTTATATAAATCTTACCTGTGACTCATTAATATTAATAAGAACACAAACCTGAAACTTGTCAGTAAAACAAACATTACTAATTTTAACATATAGAAAGAGGGAACTTTGTTTTTTGGAGTGTATGGAGTTACTGTTTAATCTTTCAAGAATAGAAATCCAAAAGCAAAGGACATTAATTCAATCATTTATTACGGAAGTGTATATTTCTGGCCTTCCATGTGCTGGACACTGATGGGTGCAGCGGCACGCAGACAGGGGCCTCCCTTCTTACGTTCCCAACACAATAAGGTTGGTGACTTTAAGGAAGATGCTGTAGGAAAAAGTAATGGAGTGCTGTTGGGTCTGTAGGGGTGGGGATTACGTTTGTTTAGTGTGTCAGGGTAGGCCTCACAGAGATGGTGACCGTTACAGAAAGACCCAACAAGGGTGGGGGTGTGCGCCAAGAGAACGTCTCAGGGAAGAGCCTAGAGGAAGGCCAAGTACAAAGCCCCGAGGCAGGACGCGGCTGTTCTGTTCGAGGAGCGGAGCCAAGAAGGGCCGCGTGGCTGAAACAGAGTGAGCTCAGGAGGAGGTAATTGGAGATGAGGCGGGAGAGGTAATGGCATCCAGATTGTGCTGGACCTTTCAGCCATTGTCAGGATTTTGGCTTTTACTGGGAGTGAGATGGGAAGTCATTGGAGGTTTCATCAGAGGCCACAATTAAACTAAAACGGTAATACCAAAATATACTTGTATCCTGGCTTTGCCTTTTCAGAAGCTTTTGTTTATTTCTTACAATACTTTGGGTATTCAGTAATACCCTGGTGGGCAGTCATACATACATAGATTTAAATGTTTGTGTCTGTATTGAAAATGTTCTTGAAATACAGATCTTAAGTGTTATTGCATATAAACTCAAAGCAAGTATAGTAAGAAAGCTTGTCTGTAGGTATTCATTTCTGAGTAGCCCTACTTTGTTACCCAGTTCTCATCCTAAATTGTCTTGGGGAAATCAAGGGTGTGTTGTACAAGACACTTATTTACTCTAAGACATTGGAAGAAGTAGATATTATTTATAATAAGTATTAAGTAAATATACTTAGTAAGTAAACATGTAAATAAAATTTAAACACACACACAGTTGACCCTTAAACAATGCAAGGTGTAGGGGCACCAATTCCCCCATGCAGTTGAAAATCCATGTATAACTTTGACTCCCCCCAAATTGAACTAATAGGCTACTGTTGACTGGAAGCCTTACGGATAACAGTCAGTGGATACATATTTTGCATGTTATGTGTATATATACTGTATTTTTACACTATAGTAAGCAAGAAAAAAAATGTTAAGAAAATCACAGAGGGAAAAAATACTGTAGTATTTTTGAAAAAAATCTGTTCATAAGTGGGCCCAAAAAGCATGGTTTACTTTTATAGTCAGAAACATGCGATTCAAAACTGTGTTGTTTAAGGGTCAACTGTATAAACACTCTTAGATTATTTTAACATATGTTTTGAACACTTTATGAAACAACAGAAATATACAAAACAATTGTATAAAGGTTAATTATAAAAAACAAGTACCTATATAACCACCAATAGGACCTAGAAATATATCATTGCTACATCCTGAGGAAGCTTGCTGTGTGCCTCTCCTAGCTTATGAACCATACTTTTGCTCAGAGGTATGATTAGTCTGACATTTATGATAATTATATCCTTACTTTGTGATGGTACTATCTAGGTTTCATTGCAAACCATATAGCTTAATTTTGTCTGCTTTTGAACTTTATATACATGGCATAATACTGTGTTCTTTTGTGTCTTCTTTCAGACCTAATAGTATTTTTGAATCTTTCATTCATGTTATTATATAGAACTGTAGTTTAATTTCATTGCCATATAGCATCATATTATTTGAATATATGTAGCCATTCTAGGGTTGATGATGTTTTTGGCCGTTATGAATACTACTGCTATGAACTTTTTTCTTTTTTTTTCGTGTGTGTGCTGATGGAAATGTGCAGGATGAGTTTCTCTGGGCCATATTTGAGAGAGAAATTGCTGGATCTTTAGTTTTTTTAGTTGATAAACCATTTTTCCAAAGTGTTTGTACTAATTTGTCCTACCAGGAGTGTGTGTCCCTGTTCCTCCTAATCCTTACCAGTATTGCCAGTCTCTAAATTTTGCTAATTCTTTGGGCCTGAAAATGTTCATTCTAGCAAATTAACTGAGAAATCAAAACCTTAAATTTGAGAGAGACAGAGAGAGAGAGAGAACACAAAGGACCAAAGGTTTTGACTTTAAGAAACATAGATATTCTGAGCATTTTTATGTAAGTTTGATGATAACTTCTGCCTAAGGAATAGTTACTTACAAAATCTTAAAGGCATGTTATCTGTCTATACCCTCAGAAGATCAGGAACTTTATGTTTTTGGGGGATGTATGTGTGTTTTGAAACCACTGTATCTCAAATAATGCCTTGCATAGTTAGTGTTCAATAAATATTAATTAAATGAATTCAGCCTTACTCTTGCTACTCTTAAATATTCTGATCAAGATTGTCCTATTTTAATATCAGTAATTTAAAAACAGTTTTTGGTGGAGGCTCATTCCATTACTGTTAGTAACCAGATTTGATTTACCAAAATAAGAGAAATTCATTTGTACCAGTATAACAGTTAAAGATAATGTTTACATTTTCAGGAAAATATGCCATTTTTAAGGAATTATCCCCAATATACGCAGTACTTCTTTTCCTGCCAAAGGGAAGACAGCACCAGAATTTTATGCCTACACGAGGCTCCTGAATGAAGCCTTGCACCCGCTCTTATTCCTGTTTTTATTTTGAGTCACTTTGTAGAATATGACAGATCATTAGGTGGAGCAATGGTGGTGTTTAGTCAAGTTATGTCACCAGACTTCAACAGGAACCTCAGTGTCACAACTGTTTATCAGAACCATAGGAAACATGGCTTTGTTTATATGCATCTTGTTTTGGTGTAAGTGGCCTACAGAGCACTTTTTTAAAAGGGTGTTTTACATAAAAACTTCCCAGTAATTCTTTCAGTATTTTGTGAAGGAGCTGGCAAAAGTGATCACTCCTCTCATGTTATTGTGGGGCAAGCCACTTATTTCATTTTGCTACATTCACAGGCCAGTTCATTAGAATAATTAGCTTTAGATTTTCCTGACTTTAATTTATAAGTATCTTTTTGAAAGATCACTAAAAAAATAGAGCACTCAGGACTACAGATAAAAGAATGGTAATTTGACTTGTAAATCCCAGCAAATGTACACCTGCTTTTGTAAGATTTCCCCATTGCAAAATAGCCGAAGTAAGGATTTGTATGAGATTCAGAATCCAGTTAAGTCTAATTCATCATCTCTATTTCCAACAGAGATTTCCTGTTAGACGAGACAAATTGGTCTTCCTACTACTGACTTCACTTGGTGAGTTTTCACATAGTTTTATTTTAAATATAGTTTAAGATGAGGAAAAAAGTGGAATGAAATGCACAGAAATATTTACCATAATTTTAAAAAATACACATCGTGAGTGCAATCAATCTACTGTTTCATTTCAGTGTAAATGGTATGTAAAGTTGGAAGTCAAAAAAGGTAAGCATGTAGGGTGGTATTTAAAAAAACACCCATGAGCATTACAAACTGTGAAAGAAACACTTTTATAAGTACCTTCAAGAGAAGTTTTATTCTAAATATTTATCCCTAGAGTAAACTAGAGTTATTCTTCTGGTGACTGTTATATACAGATAGGATTAGGCTATATAATGATGGTGGAGAGGAGAAAAGATGTTTGGATTTAAATTTTTTTTAAAATATATTTTATTGATTTTTTACAGAGCGGAAGGGAGAGAGATAGAAAGTCAGAAACATCGATGAGAGAGAGACATCGATCAGCTGCCTCTTGCACGCCCCCCACTGGGGATGTGCCCGCAGCCACAGTACATGCCCTTGCCGGAATCGAACCCGGGACTCTTCAGTCCGCAGTCCAACGCTCTATCCACTGAGCCAAATCGGTCTTGGCTGGATTTAAATTTTTAATCAACAGTTGATAATGCGTGATTTTGAAACCTTAGAGTAAGATTGTTTCTCCCAAGAAAAGATCTTCAGGGAAATTAGAATTGCAGTTTAGAAAAGGTGGTATCGCCGAGACCGGTTTGGCTCAGTGGATAGAGCGTTGGACTGTGGACTGAAGGGTCCCAGGTTCGATTCCGGCAAGGGCATGTACCTTGGCTGCGGGCACATCCCCAGTGGGGGGCGTGCAAGAGGCAGCTGATCGATGTTTCTCTGTCATCGATGTTTCTGACTTTCTATCCCTCTCCCTTTCGCTCTGTAAAAAATCAATAAAATATATATTAAAAAAAAGAAAGAAAGAAAAGAAAAGGTGGTATCTTAAAGCAATTCATGGGCTTCATTTTACTCTATAAAAGGAGTTTGATGTTGAGCAGATTGCCTTTGTTGTATGTACCCTTAGAACCAATCTCTGTGGGTAACTTGAAAAAAATCTTTCTACCATTCTGGCTAGTACCTTAAGACTTTTACTTTGTGGGTATGAAATACTTGCCTCAAATGCTTAAGTATGTTTTTTAGTGTTTCAGTGGGTAAAACAGGTGTTACTGCTTGTTAATCTAAATGCCAACACAAATCATGGGGAGGCAGGAAATTCCGTTAAAGCAGACTTTCTGTCCAACTTTCCCTTGTTTTGTCTGCCTGTGTGTGGTTTTACTTTTTCCTTGTGTCATGAATTTTGGAATGAACATTTAAAGCTGAGAACTTCCTGCCCATCATTTGTTCCATTTATTTTAGTTAGAACCTTACCATTTACATAGAAATGGACTTATTTTCATAACTTTAGAAGAAGAGAGAATTTATTTTCTGCCAATATTTGCTAGGCACAGGGCATGCGTTCATGTAAACAGTCATCAGATTTCTTTAGTTCAGACCATAGTTAAAGGAGAAGATGAAAGCATGTGTAGACCTCAGTCTCTTATAGTTAGAGGCAGGTCTAGGTGTCTCATAAAGAAGTAGCGTCAGAAAATACTGAATTCTGTTAAAATAATTCTTTTTTAAACTAGATAGTACTACAGTAGTTAATGCTGAAGAAAATTGATTGCCCATGTAGTAAATATACCAAATCCTCTGGAACATAATGAGCTTTTTCAGCTTCTAAGTTAATGAACTTACTCCAAATTGTGCATCTTAAGATGAACTTAGCCTTTCTTCCTTGATATGCATTCTTTGGGCCCTTTCTATAGCCAGATTGTGTTAGCAAGAAATATTTTTAAATGGCTTGGCTAAAGCATAGATGGCCGAAGAGAACCACATGTTGAATTCGGCTTCTATAAAGGCTAGAGGAGCTGAAATCGGTTTGGCTCAGTGGATAGAGTGTTGGACTGGGGACTGAAGGGTCCCGGGTTCGATTCCGGTCAAGGGCATGTGCCTGGGCTGCGGGCACATCCCCCCAGTAGGGGGCGTGCAAGAGGCAGCTGGTTGATGTTTCTGTCCCTCTCTCTTCCTCTCTGTAAAAAATCAATAAATATTTAATAATTTTAAAAAAAGGCTAGAAGAACCTGTGGATTATGCAACCTCTCCCTATTTGTTTCATAAAATGACTTTTGTTTTTGAGGTCCCTGCAGACTGGGCACACTTGAATTGTATTAGGGCCAAGCCTTTCATCTGTTTACTGTTTGGATTTTATAAGGTTCCTCACAGTTGTAGTGGAAGGGAAAGGGTGAAAAGCCTTTCAAATCTCAAAACAACTTTGGGAATATAATTATATAGAAATAGAATCTTCTTAGCCATAAGGTTTTCTCTCCCTCTCTTTCTTCTCCCCCTCCACTCCCTCCTTTTCCCTTCCCACACATTCTTTCTTTTTAATAATTCTGTTCCAGTTCTTGTTTTAGAATAAATTTTCTCAACCTAGAGGAGAAATCTTTGATAACATGTGGGATGTGTTAAAATCTTCATCTTTCCGAACTTTGCTCTCTGTGGCCTTAGAGATTTTCACCCAGGCCATTTCGTTGAATTAACGTGATGTTACAATTTTTGAAAAGATTGGAGTTGCTGATTGTTTAGTTTTGCCTATCCAACCTCTTTTCTAAAGGTGTTTTCCTTTGGAACTGAGATCCACTTTGAAGTGAAATAGCCCTGTTATAATCAGATTTGTTTGCTGATTTGGATTCATGTCGTTCTACTTCAGCCATCTCCCAAATGATGGATTTTGAAAGTGATGTGTGGAGAAGCTTAAGCTGATGAACCCTATCTGCCTTTTTAAAAAAGCAGTGGGAGGAGTTTTTCTTTTTCCTAGCAGGCTTCTAATTAAGAGCAGCACATCACCTGATGGTTTTAAGCCAGGTCTTGTGAAATTTGCGGTGGTTGTAGCCATGGTTTATTCTGCTGTGTCCCAATCCAAGTGCAGACAGGATTTTTTTCCCTTCCATTGTTGTTTTGTAGATGTAGTTAGCTCAATAGTAATTTATATTTAAATTAAAAGCAAAAATAAGACGCAAAAAGTCTTTTCAAGGTCTAAGGACACACAGTTCTACAAGGCTGTTGAGTCACATCTTGCCTGTCCCTTTCCATGACAGCCCTCTGCCCACGGAGCAGAGATGCAGTGCACTGCCCCTGGACGTCTTAGAGAATTTGGGCTGTTATGTCTGTGTCAACAACTCGCACGTAATGGATAGTCTTCAACTACAGGGAATGATTCCCCAGACCTTAACTTAAATTGGCAATACATTTTTCTGCTCTTTGATTATTTTGCTACCTGGAAAACTTGCATCCAGGGTGAAAATTATTCCATATTTTAACCTTTGAGCTGGCTGCTTAAGGTCTCCTTGGGGACAGGGACACTTTGTAGTTATTTATAACCCAGAAAAGGGCAGCACGCTGTAAACAGCCAGCACACACTGAGGTCTGGGAGTCGGTGGGAGCATTTGTTGGTTATCTCACTACTTTCTATGAGTTGAAATTCATGTACCTCCTTATTCGTTCTGACTTTGTCTGGATGAGCCTTACTGGCCAGGCTAGTCCGTGAGACTCTATCTTATAACACTTAAGAGTGAGGGGAAGAAGGAAGTATAACCATTTCAGGTACAAAAGCACATCTAACCCTCAAAGTAATTTTAGATTCTATGCTTGTCTAAAAGATATCTGTACACTGGGAAGAGCTTAAAGGTATTGACATGCAAGCATCATACTATGCTTGTTTTTGAGTTTTCCTTATATACAGCCGTTGCAAGAGCAATTCAACTCTTAATTAGATAAATATTTGGCTGTGGCAAAAAGTATGTTCTACATCTTAGTCTGGTATAGGAAAAACTGTATTATGTATCTAGATATGTTTTAAGGTATGTGTGTACATATATTTTTATTTATATTTACATAATTAATAAAAATCTTAGATTTTTTTTTAATCAAAGAAGAGTGTAGTTTTGGAATGTGTTAATTCTTTAAAATTGGTGTGAGATAAACTGATAATTTTCTTTGTTTAATGTTCTATTGTTTTAAAAGTATGCCTGGATTCCTATGCTGTTATTCATTCAGCAACTCCCAAACTTTTAACATTTTAACTAGAGTTCGTTAAGAAAAAGCTAGGATTTCAAGACAGTGAGTCTAGTTATTCAACAACAATTTTATTAACAAATATTTATTTACTTTTTAATACGTTTCTATTGATTTTAGAGAGAGAGGAAGGGAAGCAGAGAGAGAGATAGAAACAGGATGGAGCCTGTAACCCACGCATGTGCCCTGAATGGGAATCGAACCGGGGATCTCTCAGTGCATGGGCTGATGCTCAACCATTGAGCCACACTTGCCAGGAACAGATATTTATTGAGTGCCTACTATACCATTAGGCACAGGGGAGTGCTCTTTTCTCATTGAGCTTAACTTCTAGTGGGGAAGACAATAGACAAGTAAAAAAATTAGAACGATAATTTCAGATGGTGTTAATAAAGAGGAAAATAAAATAGGGTAACATGAAGAAGGGAATGGATTAGAAGTGGGTTTTAAATCAGATGGTCAGAGAAGACCTTGCTGAGGATATTACATTTGATAGAATATCTAAAAGACAAGAGGGAGCCAGCTATGAAAAGAACCGAGGGAAGAAAGAGCTTTTCAGGTAGAGAAAAGAGCCTGATGTGTCCACCAAATCGAATTAATGGTCTGAGCGGCTGGATGGTGCTTGAGGAGGCTGAGTGTTAGATGAGGTCGGGGGGTGCCAGGAGGCCTTGGCTGGGGTGACAGAAGGCACATTTTATTCGGATAGAGGGGCAGCCCCTGAAGAATTCCTTCCTGTCTTGTCTCTTGTAAGGGTCAGATTTAGAAGCCGTCTCAAAACTTAGAAAAATTGTTTGTAAATGTTGCTTATTCCTTTAAATTTTTTACTTATTATTTGAAAAGGTAATATAGTTAAAAATTCAAAAAGTTCAAAAGGGAATACAATGGAAATTCTCCTTCCCAACCAAGTACCCAGTTTCTTTCCCTGAAAGTAACCAATGTCTCTAGCTTTACATATACTGTATATAACTTCTAAAAATATATATTAAAACAGATAGCTTTACCCCTTTAAATAGAAAGAGCTTCTCCTTCCTTTTTAAAATTATTAATTTTTTTTGTTAATCCTTACCCGAGGATATTTTTCCATTGATTTTTTAGAGAGAATGGAAGGGAAGGGGAGAGACAGAGAGAGAAACATCAATGAGTTGCCACCTACACACCCTGACCAGGCCCAGGGACCAAGCTTGATACCAAGGTATATGCTCTTGAGTGAAATCCAACCCGGACCCTTCTGTCTGAGGGCCAGTGCTCTGTCCACTGAGCCAAACCAGCTGGGGCCCTCATTCCTTTTTATTAAAAACAGGTGCTTAGTATATTGTCTATCTGTATCATAATTCAGTCTAATCTCCTGTTCGTAGGTTTTTAGGTTATTTCTATTTATGATTACAAATAGTGTTATAGTGAGAGACATTTTATATTTATCATATGGTAGTGGAATTGCTGGATCAAAGAATATATGCATTTTTTATTCATTCTGATATACATTTCTCTTCATGGAGATTGTAACAATTTATGCTCTAATCAGAAATGTTCTTCTTACCCTAGGCAAGTATTAGCAAACATTTTGATCTTTGCCAACTCACTGGGTGAATCAGTGTGCAGTTTAATTTGCACTTATGTTATTATGAATGAGAGTTGAACATTTTTTCACATACTTAAGAACCATTGGTGTTTACATTCCTGTAAATTATTGACTGTTCTTTGCCCATTTTTTCTTTTAGGCTGTTGACTTTTTTCTCATTGATCTTTAGATTGACTTAACACTAAATACCTCTTACAGATTTAAAAAACAAACATAGTGTAATATGTCAGTTTATATCTCAATTTTTTTTAAAAAGCAGTTATCTTTAACTTACAAGTTTGTTGTTGTTAATCCTCACTTTAGGATGTTTTTTTCCATTGATTTTTAGTTAAAGTGGAAGAGGTAAGGAGGGGAGAAGGAGAGAGAAAGAAACATCAATGTGAGAGAAACACGTTGATTGGTTGCCTCCTGAATGTGCCCGGACCAAGGCAGGGATTGAACCTGCAATCCAGATATACACCCTTGACTGGGAATTGAACCTGTGACCCTCCATGCACGGCCAATGCTCTAACCATCGAGAATACCAGCCAGGGCTAACTTACAGATTTTATAAAGAACACGATAAGGGACATAAGAGAAACTAAATCTTCCTTTTGCTGATTGAGGTCTCTTTGATGACTCTTAATTTTATTTTAAGAAGTACCTCTCTAAATTTTAAAAAAGGGCATTTAGTATTTGGTTATACTAGATTGAACCAAAACAAGTTTACCTATAGTAAATATTCAAAAGTCATTCAAATGTTGCAACAGAGAAAGTCAGTATGACCTGTAATAATCTGTCCTTGGGATAATGAGAAATGAGTTATTACCTCCTGGGCTGTATATGATTGAAGACACTATAACAGAAGAAACACAAAGCCTCCTTTGAAGTCACATCAGTTTTGCAAAAATTATTATACCCAAATCTTTCTAGTTTCTTCTCTCTCACTGTTGCCCCCCCCCCCGCACACTTTCTTTCTCCTTCCCTTAATTGTCAACAATCCTTTTGGCTTTTTCTGTTTGGAAAATGCAAACGTCTCTCAGGTTTAAAATAATTATGACATTGGGAGTTTTCCTTACTTGGAAACTGTACAAGTCTTTAAACTAAAAGAAAAGAAAAAAAAAGACAGGCTTTTAAAAGGCCCTAACAAACCATTCTTAGACAAGAAGCTATGTTCCCAGCCATCTAACTTGTGCATGTTTGTGTACATGTTGAACTATATGAAATTGCCTATATTTGGCTATTTTCAACCTACTGAACAGTTCCATGGATCACTCTACTATATCCACAATCTTATTCCTGTAAATTTTAAGGCTGATGGATAGAAGGCTAATGCATAGATATCATGTGTGGATTATGCCTGTTTTAGTTGTTGGTTTAAAAAAATTCTCTGAATGATTAGATTAGATTAGATTGAAGATGGAAGAATGCTTGTAGAGAATAAAAGATAAAAATAACTGTATAAATTGTCTATGTAACACTTATCAGAGACTGTGCTAGCCTAGCTCTGTGTATCCTGCAGGTTAAACTATGGCAACACTTCCCCCTGTTGTATCCTGAAAGAATCCTGGTTATGTAAGAGTTTAGTTCAAATTACTGATTTTTGTCTTCAGAGTGAAAGAAATTAGAACCAGTCCTTTTCTCCATGTAGAATGAAGATATATTTAATACTGGATGAAAAATTCACTTTACCAGGGCTGAAACTTGAGAGTGCCAGGTTAGGAGTTTTTGGTTTTGTTTATAACTCATTCAGAAGAACAAATTAATCATTTTCATTACATTGCAAATCTAATATACTCAGCTCTGTTCAAAGGACTCTTTTAGAAATATGTGAAAGAAACAAACAGGAAAGTTAATGGACTTGAATGCAATTGGATAAATGTCTCCATCAAAGTATTTTTGCTGAATGCCTTGTTCCAAGCAGGCAGCTAGGTGGTGAAGGGGATATGAGGAATAGTTACAAGTTCCTTTTAAGGAACTTAAGGTCTACTAGAGGCCACAGAAGTGTTCGTAAGTGTAAAAGCAGGCAGAAAGAAGTGCACTGGGCAGGTTCAGTGAAAATATCTGCACCATAAACCTGCTAGGAAACATTCTGTTAGAGGTGGTTATTAGTTGCTATCTGATATTACCTTCATTGGAATTTGAGCAGTATTATAGCTGACAGGTGTTTTAAATATATTTCTTGGTCTACTCAGAAGAGGTGTAACCTCAGGTCAGGATTTAATAGAGTGAACAGAAAAATAAGTGGTGGTATATAACAGATATGTTCAGCTCAGACTTGTCAACATACTGGAAAGTTTTGCTAAGCTTTGGAGAATAAATTTCTCATTTGAGAACTTGACAGTTTGTCCTAACTTGTTTGAAGCTGGGAACAATATATTTTGGTGCTAGTTGTCTCCTACACAGGTTCTCAAACCATGACCCTCAAATAGACCTCCTCTTTTCTAAAATTGTTTTTCTGCTGGGTATCTGCCGAGGTTGGCGTAAAGTGCTAGAGAGTTCATGTAACACCAGGCTGCTTCGCTGATCAACACTTCGCCCATGGTGCCTGCTATGAGTGAAATTAATTAGACTTGTGCTATCCCAGTCAATTTCCCTCTCAGCAGGTTGTGTGGGTAGAGCTCCTCAGAATCTAAGGCTGATTCTGCAGTTCTTTTAGCTACCAGGTTGGACATTTTTTTTTAAATTGGAAGAAAGGTGATATTATTTAAAAACATACAACAACAATAAAAGACTTGGCTACAAAATGGGTGAGAAACAAAAAAATAAAATAAAATAAAAAATAAAAAAGAAAGGCCAAGGCTATTTTTTTCTTCTGGTTGTAATAATGGACTATGGTTCAATAGCAATAATTAAGCCATTAAAATAAACAGATTTTTAAATTTGTTCTTTTCTTAGACCTAGAGAATTCTTAAGTTGTTAATTATTAGATAAATTTGAAGTATTTTTAAAACTTTAAGATAAACTCAAATTAGTATTTTATGATTGCTCAGGATAGAGCTGAGCCTGCACCCCACACCTCCAGAGCCAACTTTTATGCTCTTAACATGTAAATTTCACAGCTTTTAAGATTTTGAAATTTTATTCTGGCCTCTACTGGCAGTAATAGCAACTGGGATTTGTAAAACTGCTTTATGGTGATTACTCATTGCTAGATAAACATTCTGTGAGAATGTTTTTTCCCTCAGGTGGCAAGCCTACCTTCATCACAGGTGACCCAGCATAGCATTTGGTCTCTTTTCTTGATGTTTTCATGGAATCAGGAATTGTACCAGCCAAGGAGGCTCAAGTGCCAATGCAATGCTTAGTTTGCTGGCTTAAGTGAAATAGCACATCATGCTTAAAATTGTTAATTCCATTTCTGATTTTATGGGATGCTTTAGTTGTAAATGACTGTAGAATAGTGTTTAAAACCAAAGGGGACTCTGGTCAAACCAAGGGTATTACTCTCTGAGGGTAATTACTCCCCCTCCATTATCTTTTATAATAATAAAGGATAATACACTAATTAGGCCGGATGTCATTCCAGACGTCCTTCCTGATGAAGCCAGGGCCAGAGGGAAGCCAGCTCAGGTTCCAGGTGCCTATGGGCAGCCGAGGAGGGAAGTAATCCAAGTCCCGGGTGCTGGAGGGAAGCCGGTGCTGGCAGGCGGGGGAGGAAGGCCTACTATTGCATGAATTTTTGTGCATTGGGCCTCTAGTTATTACGTGTCAGTGACTGTGTGTGAGATGAGTGATTATTTTTTTTTCGTAATTCATTTATACCTATTTCTCCAAATATTTTGAGGCAGTTTTCAAAAACACTTAACATAATAGAAAAGAATAATCTGTTGAAGGAATTATAGTAAAGGGAATAACAATGTTAAGTAAATAATAAAGCTATTATATATTGAGCATTTGAATCTCTATAGACTATAGCATCTAGAACCTATAGTTTCAAAAGATAAATCACAGATTTGTCTCAGGGTTTCTTAGGAGCCAAGCAAAGAGAACAACATAGTGCTATGTAATAAAGAGGTAATATGCAAATTAACCTTCATGCCCTCACAAGATGGCTGCCTACGACCAGGCTGGCAGGGTGGTTACTGAGGAACGACCAAACGACTGAACAAGCAGGCTGTGTGGGGTGACCAGGCCAGCAGAGGGGTTAGTGGGGGATGACAAAACGACTGAAAAAACAGGTTGCTTGGAGTGACCAGGCTGGCCGGGGGCGGGGGGGGGGGGGGGGGGGAGAGGAGCTGTGAGGGGTGACCAGGCCGGCAGGCAGGGGCAGTTAGGGGCAACAAGGCCAGCAGAGGGGGGCAGTTGGGAGCAACCAGGCCGGCAGGGGGGCAGTTAGGGGCAACCAGGCAGGCAGATGAGCAATTAGGAGCCAGCGGTCCTGGATTAGAGAGGATGCAGGCTGGGTTGAGGGGACCCCCCCTTCGTACACAAATTTTGTGCACTGGGCCTCTAGTAAGATTCATATTGTCTGTCCATAGCTAAAAACAAACCAGTATTCGGAAAGAAATTTCTCCTTGGGTTTTATAAACCAGATAGTGTGTGATATAATGGAACACATCTTTACTTTCTTTCTACAATTAATACAATATATTTTAAAAAATCAGAGCAGTACAAATAATAATACACACTCAAGTAGTTATCATCCCAAATCTAATAGTCATTTATATTTGCCTCAGATCATCCTTATTTTAAAAGATATATGAGAGATCAACTTGAAATACCTTATTTTCCCAGCCTCATTGTTCTCCCTTGGTCTCCCATCATGAATCTGTTGCATAGCTTGTCTTTTTTTAACTTCTGTGTGCATATACCTATAGATAATATAGCATCTTAAATTTGTATAAATAATATACTACACATGGCATTACAAAAGGTTTTTTTTAATTAGCATTGTGTTTGATTTCATCTCCATGGTGCTGTAGAACTTGTTACTTTTAATTCTAAATTATAGTTTTCCATTATATGAAAACTAGAGGTCTAGTGCATGAAATTCATACAGGTAGGATCCCTAGGCCTGGCTGGCAGTCAGGGCCGATTGGGGCCAGACGTGCCACCACCATTGTCAGTGCCCCACCACCATGTGGTTCCCCACTTCCCCCGTCCTCCTTCCCTTGCCACCATGCCACCTGTGGCAGGTGGGCAGCGGGACTGCCAGCCAGGAGGGGGAGGGACGGCATGGGAGGTTGGCCACCAGCCCTGAGGAGGAAGCTGGCCCTTGGCCCCCCGGGGAAAGGGGCCATGAGGAGGGATCACGGGAGGTTGGCTAGCCGGGGGAGGTTGGCTGTGGGAGCACACTGACCACCATGGGGAAGCTCCTGCATTGAGCATCTGCCCCCTGGTGGTAAGTGCACATCATAGTGACCAGTCATTTTGGTCACTTAGGCATATGTGTATATACACTAGAGGCCTCCTGCACGAGGGGCGGGTCCTCAGCCTGACCTGCACCCTCTCCAATCCAGTAGTGTCTGACTTTATTTGCAATCATATGAGTGAATTGTCTGATACCCCAACCCAGTTTGGTTTGTTGCTCACAGAATAATAGAGGCTTTTTTTTTTCTTGGCTTCATTGGTGGAAATTTCCTAGAACTTTTAGGATATCTTCCCTTTAACTTTTCCTAGACACTGATTTTACTTATGTCTCTCACCTTTGCTTTCCCTCCATCCCCCACCACAACAGTAACTTGCTCCAGGCTCACTTTGCTCTAGTGTCTAGAACCATGATGGAGAACCTATGACACGCATGTCAGCACTGACACACACAGCCATTTTCGATGACATGCGGTTGCATACAAAGAAGTATGTTTTTTTTCTCAAAGTGACACACCACCTGAGTTATGCTTGGTTTTTTGGCAAATTTTGACACACCAACCTGAAAAGGTTGCCCATCACTGGTCTAGGAGATACACCTGCCACCAGAACTACGATTCCCAGCATTCCTGGTGCTCCCTGCACTTTGAGTTTTCCCTTCCTGTTCTGTCTCCATCTTATAGGTTCCTGCTCTGCCAAGTCCTCCAAACAGCCAGCTCTCCCTCTATGCTCTCCATTTGGCAGCTTAAAGAGCCAAGTTCTCCAAACCACTCCACTCTCCGCTGGCTTTCCCGCTCTGCTCTCCACTTGGTGCCTGTGTATGCAAATTAACCTGCCATCTTTGTCGGGTTAATTTTTCATACCCACTCCTGATTGGCTGGTGAGCATAGCGGAGGTATGGTCAATTTACATGCTTCATATATATATATATGAAATCAACTTAGATCTCTTCTCCTTTGAATGGACTTTCAGTTTGCTTCTAGTTTTTTCATTGTTATAAACATTGTGACATTGAACATCCTTGTCTATGTCTTCTTGTGTCCATGTGCAGTTTCTCTTGGGCAGTGATTCTCAAAATGTGGTTCCAGGACCAGCATATCAGGATCATGTGGGAACTTTGTTAGAAATGCCAATTTAGCCGAAAACTGTTTGGCTCAGTGGAAAGATCATCAGCCTGCGGACTGAAAGGTCCCAGGTTCTATTCTAATCAAGGGCACGTACCTTGGTTGCAGGCACATCCCCAATAGGAGATGTGCAGGAGGCAACTAATTGATGTTTCTCTCTCATCAATCTTTCTAACTCTCTATCTCTCTCCCTTCCTCTCTTTAAAAAAAAAAAAAAAGAAATGCAAATTTAGAGGCTCATTCTGAGCATAACTCAGGTGGTGTGTCACTTTGAGAAAAAACACATACTTCTTTGTATGCAACCGCATGTCATCGAAAATGGCTATGTGTGTCAGTGCTGACATGCGTGTCATAGGTTCTCCATCATGGTTCTAGACACTAGAGCAAGAATCAGAAACTCTGAGGGTGAGGCTCAGTAACTAGTTTACTAGGTGATTCTGACACACACTGAAATCTGAGAACCACTATTCTGGTGCAGTATTTCAGTTAAAAAGTACAATTGCTGAGCCTTGTACACATATACTCAACTTCACAAGATGTGGCCAAATTCCCATCCAAATATACTTTCCCACCAACAATATATGAGAATTCTCATATCCCCATACACAGTTTGGTTGATTTTTTTTTTTCCTCCTGCAGATCTTATAGATATAAAATGTTTTAGAGCAATCTCCTTCCTTCGTTCGTTCCTTCCTTCCTTCCTTCCTTCCTTCCTTCCTTCCCTCCCTCCCTCCCTCCCTCCCTCCCTCCCTCCCTCCCTCCCTCCTTCCTTCCTTCCTTCCTTCCTTCCTTCCTTCCTTCCTTCCTTCCTTTTTTTGTTAACAGTATTTTTGTAAAGTAGATGGCCTTTTTCTTAATGATTTTATAGAAACAATTTACATACCAGTTCATATATTAATGAAATTATTTCTTTGTCATGCATTGCAAGGAGCTTTTTTTTTTCAGTTTGGCTTTGTTTATAATACTTTAAAAAATTGTAACCTAATTCACCAATTTTTTGAGTGGCATTGGAGGGGAAAATTTTTGAATTGAATTTGATTTGCTACTGGGACATCCTGCTAAGATGTATAGCACTTATTTGAAATGGTCTGAGGCTTATGACATAGGTCAAAATTAGAGAGATTTGAGGAATATTTTTATAAAGGTAGAAATTTGACACTGTTGGGATGGATAAAATTTCCATGAAAGAGAAAGTTGGGAAAATTGAGAAAATGACTGAGAATTAAACCATGGGGAACAATAGTGGAGGAAGAATATTCAACAAAAGAGCTTGAAGAATGTTCATAGAACAGAGAGGGCGAGAGCAAGGAGAAGAATCAGGAAATTGAATAGTGATGGGGTATAAGTGGGGAGAGATCTCTGCTGCAGAGAAAGTAACACATGTAAGAAAGGGGTAAATGTCGCCCTTCAAGAGAGCAGCTAGCAATGGGTTAAGGAATAGAAACCTACTCTTCATTAGTTTTACTGAAGTCTAAGAAAGACGAGACAGTAGTTAGAGAGGTAACAAGGTCATTCCCCCTCAGCAGTAGAATATTTGTGGCTCAGGTGAAGGAGCTGGTGTCATAGTGTGTGTGGTGTTCACTCTGCTGTCTCCTCTTCAGGCAGCCTTACATAGATGTACTTCATATGCCCATTGAGTAAATTCGTTCGGTGAGATAGTGTTAAGTATTGTGCAGAGGAATAAAATAGGGTGCTGTAATTGTTATTAGTAGACTATATTAGATTAGGTAACACTTAAGTTTGGGATCGGACTTTTAAGTAGCTATTTGAATAATACGAGTAGAGAATGTTGGGCAGGAGACAAAGTTTCCAGTCTTTGTCTAGACTAGAAGGTCAAACAGAAATAGTAGGATCATGTGCCATTAATCTAAAACATCCTTTTGCTTCTTGTGTCAACCAGGGTGAAAAGAAAACAGAAATCTTTGTCCTCTGACTTTGGGAATCTTGTTTAACCTTCAAACTGGCGATGTCAAGGGTTCCAAGTCCTCCACCTCCGGCAGAAATGTCGAGTGGCCCTGTAGCTGAGAGCTGGTGCTACACACAGGCAAGTTATGTTTTCACCCTGTAAATAATGCATATTGGGAGGAATTAATGGACAAAAGGAATAAGATTTCTTTCAGCATTTGGTTTTTTGCTTCTTGGGGACATAACTGCCAAGTAGTAAATAGATATTTGTCAGCCTTCCATTCCTTGGTTCTCCAAGTGGAATCTGAATACCCTAGGCCACGGTCTTTCACTGGAGAGATTAAAAGGGGGGAGGGCTCTGAAATTAAATCCACTTACATCCTCCTTGATGGAAATGTATTCCTGTGTTGGGCAACTCAAAAGGAAACTAGGTTTGAGATTTTTGACCCCAGGTAGTAGCATCAACATCTCAATTGTCAAACACTGCTCTGAAAAAGGCTCATTAAAGGTATGGCTTTGTCATCTGCCTTCCCATCTCTGTCCATGTTTTCCCTACTTTCCGTTCAGTATTTCTCAGGACTGAGAAAAGGTGTGCAGCAGCTGGTCGTTATGAGATTTCCCTGCTCGTGTGGCCATGTGGCACACGTCCCGGTTTCAGGCTCAGTCCCCTATGGGGGTGCAGGAGGCGTCTGATGGACATTTTTCTGTCTCTGTTTCTCTCCCTTCCTTTCTCTTCCTTAAAGTCAGTGGAAACATGTATTTCAAAAATGTGGACGAGGGACCTACGGTGAGAGAAAAGCCGAGAGCCTCCATGCTGGCCAAGTAGCGCTCTCTTCCTCTGGGGTCGTGCAGAGGGAGGGAGCGGAAACAGTGATCTTGTCTTCAGCCTGTTTCTTAGGGCCCCCACTTATTTACTTCCTGGTTTTCTATCAACAGATCAAGGTAGTGAAATTCTCCTACATGTGGACCATCAATAACTTTAGCTTTTGCCGAGAGGAAATGGGTGAAGTCATTAAAAGCTCAACCTTTTCATCAGGAGCCAATGATAAACTGAAATGGTGAGGAAGAATACGTCTAGCTGTAAAAAAATTGCTTTAAAGTTGCCTGTTTTGTTGGTTTTATAGGGAGATTGACTAGAGCCATGGTTGGCAAACTGTAGCTCTCGAGCCACATGCGGCTCTTTGGCCCCTTGAGTGTGGCTCTTCCACAAAATACCATGGCCTGGGTGAGTCTGTTTTGAAGAAGTGACATTAGAAGAAGTTTAAGTTTTAAAAATTTGACTCTCAAAAGAAATTTCAATCATTGTACTATTGATATTTAGCTCTGTTGATTAATGAGTTTGCCGACCACTGGACTAGAACATAAGGTCCTTGGAAATAGGGACTTTATACTTAAAATTCCCCAGTATCTACAACTGTGCCTGATAGACATAGGTGCTTGATATGTAATTGTTGAATTAATTTAAGAGTATATCAGAGATCTGCAAATTCAGATGGCTGTAGGGTAAGGTAAATGAGAAAAGAGGCCAAGTGTTGTGAAGGTGATCTATATTTGGTGTAAGCGTTGGCTATTAGGCAAACCAGCTAGTGTCCTTCTAAAAGGGGCAGTGGTCCCTGAGATCCAGCTGACTATAGCTGTATGTGATTAAGGCTGACCATTGCCATATTTTCTGATTGTTGAAGAAAAGCAAGAAATCTAGATTTTAAATACAGTCTCTTGACTTTTAAATTGCCTGTTTTTAAAAAATAAAGATTTATTTGCTTATGTAATGAATGCACAGGGTGTAGGATGGTTTTGAAGCTTAGTTCCATCCAGCATCCCAGTGTTTAGATTAAGGCCCCATTTCTCTCTGCTCTGCCCTGCTCTCCATGCTATTGGAGATCTCAAGTATAATTTCCCTTGTGGTTGAAGGATGACTTGCACTAGTAATGGGCATAACCCACCACCATCCAACAGAAGTCCTTGAACTTTCTCTGAACTAACTGTGTGGCCAAGAATATATCATGCATATACTGATTGGTTTAAGTCTGGGTTCCACCAATTAATCCCTTGGCAAGGGGGTCAGTCCTATCTAAACCAAGTGTTCTCTTGAGGAGGAGCAGACAATTAAGGATGTAATCATGTGCTCACTGCAAAGACCAGAACACATGTCTGTGAACCACCAGTTTTGACTTCTAATAACCCACTGGATGTTAAATAGTTCTCCATTTAGTGTTTGTTGGCTATATACATTAAGCAGTATACTACTAAGTGTTGAGAGAAAATGCTTATTCACAGGCATCGTATTTAAATCTACATCTTTAACACAGTGTATAGTGATATAAGAGGCATATGCCCTCCCTAGAGAAGCATTGGATTGAACCACCTGTTTGTGAGCGGTCTCATAACACTGGCAAGGCCTCAGGGATGCATATGGCCTATCTGGTAGAAGCAGTATCTAAACCACATGCAGTTCAACTGACATTTACAACTTAACTCAGTTGAACCTATTAAATTCTGTCTGAATTTTGTTTTGATTCATTGGTAACAGATTGGCATCTCTGACTATATAGCTTGGAGCTATACCCTGGGAGTTTACTTTTATCTGTGCTCTCTCTGTGCTGCCTCCTTTATTTTAATCTTATAATATTATTGCCAGATTGATAAAGTATCTGTAAAAGATTGGGTACTATTCACATACTGCTCTCAAATACTTTCTCTTTCCCAAGGTGATATTTAAGGGCTTGTTGACATTTTTTTCATGGTTTCACCACAGAACCAACAAAATTAGGGGCTGCCTCTCCTGAGATTGAGGATTAGAATAGCCTGACTTTTAAAGTATTTTAGGGGGAAAAAGTGATTTGGGAGATTATGAGGAAAGAGGCAGAGATGTATTGTCAGATTCTGGTTGACTTGGGTTGCTCTAAAAAAGTGGCTCCAAAGTAGTCATTCTACTAAATCGGAATGTCCTGGTTATGGGGCCTGAGCTTGTTTACATTTTAAACATCTTTCTCTCTCGATTCTGATGTTCTAATTCTACCACTTCACCAGCCTATAAGCATGGATGTTTTCAACATTTCCCCCCTGTCTGTTTTGGGCAGGTGTTTGAGAGTAAACCCAAAAGGGTTAGATGAAGAAAGCAAAGATTACCTGTCACTGTACCTATTACTGGTCAGCTGTCCAAAGAGTGAAGTTCGGGCAAAATTCAAATTCTCCATCCTGAACGCCAAGGGAGAAGAAACCAAAGCTATGGGTAAACATCCTTTTCTTTGTTCGATTCTTTATCTCCACACCCAGACACTTCATTCACTGACAAGCTGTAGAATTGATCTGGTTTTTTGAGTAACCCTAAATATAACTTTTTTTTCACCTCAGAGAGTCAACGGGCATATAGGTTTGTGCAAGGCAAAGACTGGGGATTCAAAAAATTCATCCGTAGAGATTTTCTCTTGGATGAAGCCAACGGGCTTCTCCCTGATGACAAGCTTACCCTCTTCTGTGAGGTGAGTGCTTCTCCCCCACTGTGAGACCAGCAGTTCCCAGGCCTGGTCAGTACGGCAGGTTTCATTGTGTTGTATCAGGGATGGAGATGGGAAGAACCCCCAAGTGGAATAGTGTTGCACAAACGTTATTGATGTAACTGGTTGAAAACTGCTATGATTTCAAGGTTGTTGGGCATCTCAGCTTTCCACTTGCTACTGTTCTTAAAAACAAAGATTGTGTACAATCTTGGTATTTGTGATGTTTTAATTGCTTGGGTCAGGATGCTGGCTTTTTCTTTGCCGGGTTTTTCAGATAACATTTGGAAGGACTGTTACTACAAGCTGAGGAGAATGACCAGCAAATATATATGTATATTTGTTTCTTAAACTTTATGGCTTCTCCTGGAATATGAAGTCCACATATGTTTGACTGTAGATCACTTTTCTTTTCTGCTCTTTGAGCTGGATGACTTATCAGGAGTTGAATGTCTCTGGTTTGTCTTGCTAGAGGAATTGTGAAATAGGAAGGTGAGAATCCTCTGTTCTAGAGTGAAGGTTATATAAAGCTCTCTAACTCATAAAAGCTGAGAGTTATCTGTAGTCTGCTAGGCAAGTCCTTCTCACCAACAACTTAAGAGCCTTTTATAGGTTTACAAGAGAAGTCTTGAAGTAAAATTCCCAAACAGAGAGTGAGTTGGAAAGTGGTTTCTTTAATGAGTATACACTAAGAAGTCGTTTCATACTACTATCAACACATTTATAAATATTCATAAGCTCACAGTGTGATAAACGAATAAAACCTCCAGTCAACTTAGATGGCAGTGTTTCCTATACATTTTATGGTCAAGAAGCCACTTCCTGAGCAGCAGCACTTGATGAGAATGACCCTGTGGTGCAGGCAAGTTCCCTATAGTTGTTCTGTCAAATAATAGGTGTGCACTGTGAGTTAATGACAGTCCCAAAGCATGTCACCACCTGTGCAGCCGGGGAGGGTGTCCCTTAGGGATCTTGCCCTTTTGTAGAAGAGGACTGGCCAGTGGTAGCTGGCTTCTTTTCTGAGTCACAGCTCATTATTTCCACAGAATAGTACTTCATGGTTAGGAAATTTTGGAAGTATTAAGATACCACACTGAATATGTAAAATGCAGTTTGTATAATAGCTGCCTTATCTCCTTTTTATTTTTTTTTTTTATTTTTAAATATATTTTATTGATTTTTTTACAGAGAGGAAGGGAGAGGGATAGAAAGTCAGAAACACTGATGAGAGAGAAACATCGACCAGCTGCCTCCTGCATACCCCCCACTGGGGATGTGCCCGCAACCAAGGTATGTGCCCTTGACCGGAATCGAACCTAGGACCTTTCAGTCTGCAGGCTGACGCTCTATCCACTGAGCCAAACCGGTTTTGGCGCCTTAGCTCCTTTTTAATTTCTAAATAAAAGAAGGAAATACTAACATGATGACATTAGGTAAATACAAAAATTGTTGCAGTTGTTTTTTGTCTGATGAATGTTAAATTTGAATTCCATGTAAATCTAACTACTTACATACTCAGTTGCCCAAGTAAGAAATGAATGCAGTTAGGTGGTTTTGCATGAAGTTAAATGTTATATAAACAGACCATCAATTTAATCTTCACCTATCTTAAAGACCTAAATTTCAGAAAAATTTAAATATAGTGGAAAATTCTAATTTCTCTTGGAAATGAAAGTCAATCTTAACTGTTCTCTGAGGAAAGCTACCTCCTCCACATATTACACCTGGTATTTTAGGCAGTGCCATGACCTTTATTGCATTATTTTTAAGTCCACAACGGCTCCAGCCTTTCATCATATGCCCCCCTCCCCCAATCTGCTCCACCTTCTGTATGGACATTGTTGATTTGGAGACCAGTTGTCTTGCCCTCACTTGGCAACCTCTCATCCTGTAGTTAAGACTGAGGCGCTCTCTCCCCCTTCGCTTCCCCCTATAAAATTCTCTTAGGAGAAATCCTGTGGTTAAGTTTAGATTTGCCTTACTGACTTAGAAGGGAAGTGAGATGACACTTTGGAAGTGAGGAGATGTTGAACAGGGAAACGTCTGCTGGGTTCTGCTGATGCCATCAGTTTCTTACCATCGGACCAGGTATGCCATCTGTTCTTCTCACACTTCTCTGTTGGCCACAGGTGCTGAGTGTTACTTATCATACTTGGGCTTGTGCCTAGTGAGACTCGTTTCTGTTCCAAGGCTCTCTGTGGACCTAGTAGCATTCAGCATTGCAAGACAGTTGCGTGGGGGTATGTGTTGGATGTGTGGGTTTTTAAAATATATACAGCTATTCTGAGTTCTTAGTGCTTTACAAAGCTAGACTGTTCTTCAGTGTAAGTTCAGTGTAAGTCCTATCCCTTTGACCTGTTGATTCCTTTTATCAATGGGGGGAAAATAAAATAAATAAATAAATAAATAAATAAATAAATAAAATATATACACACAAAAGTCTATTTTAGTTCATATTTTATTTATTGTTGGGTTAGATAGTATTTTGTTTTTATTTAGAGGCTTTTGTGAAGTTGAGACCCCCATACAAATTTAGATTATGAATATTCCACCGCTCCATTCCTCACTCAGTCTTTGGCCCATACACATGTCTGTCCTGTCGTGATGCAATAAGTATAGTTTCATTAATTTTAAAATATTTTTTGATATTCCCAGAAATTGCAGGAGGGAATTCATCCTAAGGTGCAAGACTAAGAATCTCACATTTGTATGTTTGGGCTTTATTTTAGTAATTTTACTGCTAATAAATATTTAAATGAAATTAGATTGCAAACTCTGAAAATGCCGAGTGGGTGGTCTTGTTTATAATGTGCCACACTGTGTTCACATTCAGTTTTCAGTGATGTTTTTGTCTATTAGGATATATGGCAATTCTTCTAAGTTGATATTGCTTAGCTAATGTACTTGGAAGCATTTTCAAAGCATTCCTTGAATTGTCTCTTTTCACAATCCTTCGAGCTAGATTAGTTCTGTTATCTTCATTTCATGTTGTTGGGGAGAGAAGGGGTGCCTGGGGAGGTCAGGTAATTTTTTCCTAACATTGTGCAGCAAATTAGTGTCAGCTCTCCATTTTCTATCTCTCGGCTGCTGTGCCGTGCTAAGTGGAGCTAAATGCCATTTTCCCAGGGAAACATGGGCTTTACCAGGTTTTCTTAAGAGAGAGTATTTATTTTGGTAATGAAACAGAATCATGAAAGCTTTACACTTTTAATAATTTGGACCATGGAAAATCTACTTGAAAAATCTACTTGAAAATCTGCTTTTAGCTTCTATTAACCCTTCTCTCCATTTCTTATATTGAAAACAAGTAGCTGTTAGCAATAAAGATGCATATATTCCACCTTCATTTGCATATGCCTTTGATAGATAGACAGTTGCAATTAAAGTTGAAATATGAAATGCCATAGGAAATATGAGATATCTAGATGCTACTAAACTCTTTTTAATATATATATATATATATATATATATATTATTATTGATTTCAGAGAGGGAAAGAGAGGGGGAGGAAGAGAAACATCAATGCTGAGAGAGATGAATTGATCAACTGCCTCCTGCATGCCCCCACTGGGGATCAAGCCACAACCCGTGCCTGTGCCCTGACTGGGAATCGAACCGTGACCACCTGGTTCATAGGTTGATGCTCAACCACTGAGCCATGCAAGCCAGGAGATACTACTTAACACTTAAAACATTTCTTTCCTTCTCAGATATAGAATATCCCTTCATAACCTGGGAATATGATTTTTGCCAAATGTAAATGTGTGGATCTATAAATATTCCTCTCTTTTCCACATCCAGCAGGGCTAGAGAGTAGTCTGGTTCCTGAGTATGGGCAGCCGGGGATTGAGAAAATGAAAAAAAGAGACAGGCACAGAGATAGAAGGAAAAGGCTGGGGCCGGGTGGGACAGCTGTACTCTGATGGAGAGGCAGAAACCCAGAGCCATTTATTTTATAGTCTGATAATAATAAGATTAACATGTATACAAATGTTCTTGTTTTGGCAATACTGGCTGCACTTCCCATAGCCCATTAGCTACTTAGGAAGGAATTGGGGAGGGCTACCAAGGTCAGGCTTAACAATGCTAGGAGAGCTCTACCCTCCAGGCTGGGATTTTTCTGTGGCTCTGCCACAGGTCAGTCTGAAGCTTGACCCTAGAGCCACTCCCTACATGAATCTATTCATTTCTTTCTTTTTTATTAATGAACTAGTGGCACTGGTGCATGAAATTCGTGCATGGGGGTGGGGGAGTCCTTTAGCCTGGCCTGCAGGATTAGGCCTAAACTGGCAGTCGGACAACCTCTCGAAATCTGGGACTACTGGCTCCTAACTGCTCACCTGCCTGCCTTCTTGATCTCCCCTAACCACTCTGCCTGCTGGCCTACTTGCCTCCAACTGCACCCCCCTGCCAACCTGATCACCCCCCAACTGCCCTCCCCTCCTGGCCTGATCACCCATAACCACCTCTGCCTCAGCCCTACCACCATGACTTTGTCTGGAAGGACATTTGGAATGTCTCATGGTCTAATTAGCATATTACCCTTTTATTAATATAGATTATTTGGATATTTTAGTTGAACTGTGTCAGAGTGCCAATATTTGATTGTTTTTGTCCTACAAAAATGGTGATTTAATATGTAACATTATTATCCTATATAATAAAAGGCTAATATTCAAATTGTTCCCTCGACTGGGAGTTTAATTGGGAGTTCAACCAGGAGTTCGACCAGGGGGGTGGGGCCAGCTGGCCAACAGCCCACAGATCCTCCACCAGCCTGGCCTTCCCCTGATTGTCTCCCTCACCCCAATTAGGGGTGGGGTGGCCAGCCCACCAACCACCTTCGGCCCCTCCCCCAAGCCAGCTGGGACCCCATCCATGCACAAATTTGTGCACCTGGCTTCTAGTAAGTTATAAAATACTAGAGAACCAGTGCATGAACTTCATGCACGGGGGAGGCGGGGGTTGTCCCTCAGCTCAGCCTGCACCCTCTCCAATCTGGGACCCCTCGAGGGATGTTCGACTGCCCATTTACAGGGATCAGACCATGGGGGTGTGGCCAGCCTGTGTGAGGAGCTGATGGCTGTTTGCAGGCTGGCCACAACTCTGGCAACCCAAGCTCCCAGCCCCTCCATTTTTTTCTTTTTCTTTTTCTTTTTTTTTTTGTTTGTTTTCAGCGCCTCCATGAGAGGAGGCCAGGGCCGACTAGAAGGAGGTATCTGGGATTTATTTATATTCTATAATTGAAACTTTGTAGTCTTTAGCAGAGGCCAGGGCCAGCCAAAAGCTTGGCTTCCTCCTTCACCAGGGGCAACCCAAGCCTCCTGCTTGCTCGCTCTCTGGCTGCCACCATCTTTGTTGGGTTAATTTGCATACTATCTCCTGATTGGCTAGTGGGTGTAGTGGAGTGATGGTCAATTTGCATGTTTCTATTTTATTAGTATAGATGATAATGTAGTAAACTACAGCCAACCCAGCAGTAACTTGGAATTAACTTGTATGTTTCTCCCCTATTCATTAAACCTATTGCTTCCCCCCTCAGGATATACTATCTGATTTATATGTTATTATCCCCCTCATTTATTGTTTGTAGCCTGAATAATATATTGTTTACAGTTGATTGGCTTTGAGCTTTATAAAGTTGGTATTAGAAAGTATGTAGTCATCTAGGATTGCTCTTTTTACATTATGTTTCTAAAATTTATATTGTGGATGTAACTACAGTTCATTTTTACTGCTGTATAATATTTGTGTGAACATGCAACAGTTTATTTATTCTCTTGCTAATGGGCATTTAGGTTGTTGCTAGTCTTTTGATTAGAAACAGTGTTGCTGCTATAAACAGTCCAAATGCAGAGTCTTTCCCCCCCTCAATTGTTTTAATGACATAGAAGTTAAAAAATGTATTTCCATCGGTTTTATTTTTTATGTTTAAGTAAAATATTCAAGAATTGGCACAATCTTTAGTCTTTTATGAAATTTTATTTTTTAAGAAAAGTAATTGACTTTAAAAGTGAGGCCCTTTTACAACTTGAAATGTAGAGGGTATACTGCCTTCCTGAGACATTTTAATGCAGTCATTTGTGAGACGGCATAAATGTCACAGTCACGTCATCTTCGCAGCTGTAATTCTGAATGAGTCTCCATAGTCAACTTTATAGGCATTAAAAAAATCTTTAGTTTTTCTCAAAATGGTTTCATTTTAGCAGCATCATTTGCAGAGGAAAACAATCCCTTTCTGAGTTAAAAGTTTGGGCTCTGAAGACTCATTTGTGAATGCCATTTAAAATTTATTTTTAATTAAGCGTATTTAATGTTGGTAAGAGGTGCCAGACATTCCGAGCTCTGGAGACTCTAGGCATCCATATATCTACAGAACAAGTCTGGCTCAGACAGGAAAGGTACATTCTCCTTCCTGCTGTGTTCCTGTTTGTGTCTAGAGAGAGGAATTGTCCCTGCAAGAGGAGTCACAGTTTTGGGTGCCCCACTCATTACCAAGCAGGCATCTAACCAGCAGAGGGTCTGTGGTAACCATAGTTTGAAATTCACTTTGTCTCTTGCCAGTTCATTTTACTCAGACTAGGAAATTGCCATCAAGTGTTAATGACTTTGGGCTCCTGTCAGCCTGGTTTAATTCAGGCTTGGGACCTAGTGCCAGAAGTATTCTCCACTCCCGTCGTTGGCCATCCCGAGAGAGTCCTGCCTGTCTCTATGAGGAAGTGATTACTTGGTCTTTTCCTTAAAAAAAAAAAAAAATTAATCAGCAGTATTTTTAAGCTATAACTGGAAACAGGCATCTTCTATGATATTAATATTATATCAAAGAAATAAGAGTGTTAATATGAGAGAATGGCTGACCCAAATTAGAGATCTTAGACAGGACAAGAGAGAATCTGTACAGTAGTTTGTGCTAGATCTCAGGCTATTAAAATAATGTTATAATCTGGCTCTGATAAATGTGCTGCTAATGCTAAGCACATTCATAATTGATTAACTTGGCTGCTTCATTGCTCAAGACTATAACAGCTCGTTTTAAACAAATGAATAAATTTCTTGACCTGGTAATAAATATCTCACTCCTGCACAGAAGGGACTGCGGGTCATTTGGATGGGGCATTAACTTTGCCTCGGGGTTTATGACTGCATTTAAGGAATGACTTCTGTCTTGAAGGTTAAAAGAAATTGGGTCATTTAGGATGTTCCTAAGCTGCCTTTCTCAACTAACTTATCAGAATAGCAAAATGGGGGATCTGATTCTCAAGGTTTATGAATTCTACTTTGATTTTAACATTTCTAACCTATTACAATGTAGGAGATGAAGCATAGCAGTGATTGCTAGGCGGAAGACTGATCTGCTTCAGTTTGGTAACTTAAATTTATTTTGTAATGTTACATGATTTATAAATTCTTGTATTTGATATACTAACAAACTTACCTGACTTTCACTGACCCGTCTAGAAGTTACCTTGTTTTGTTTTAACTAAATTGAACTGTTAATTCAACTGGTTAAAACCTGCTGCTGAAGCCATGTGGCAAGTTGGATCCCTGTTTAAACCTGCTCTCGTCATTCCACTCTAAGGCTATGAGTACAAGTCTAGCAGAAGCCAGCCATCTTGTATTTCATTGTCACAAATGACTGAGTAAGGGTATAAATGGTGTGGGATACCCCTACAGTTATCTCTACCAGAAAGATCTTCCAAGCCTAGTCCTGTTTATTAAATTAACACTTGCAAGGAAGTACCAATTAACTTACCAGGCCCTATGGAAGTTGCATTTTATTTTCATGTTCCAGACCTAACTAAAGTAAGTGAAGTGCTTTTAGGTGTACTAGATTTTTCTCTCTAAAGAGTTTAATTTAAATGGTAATTTCTATAGCAGTTCTTTGTGTTTAACCTTAAGGCAGAATAAGGTAAATACTTGAGGTTTAACATTTGTTTCTTTAGTTTTTCCCTCTGATAGTTTTGCCCAGGTTTTCAGAGAAGGGGAGTGAGGCTTATTAGAAGTTGGAGGAGAAGGAGATTTGTGGGGCTGTTTCCCTCTTTTCCTGAGATGGTGTAGACTAAGTATATTGTGATAGATTGAAAATTATGTGATGCAGAGGATAAAGCCTTGATTTGTGGAGGTGGTTTCAAGAGAATATGACTAACATTAGTCTCTGAATGAGGTAAAAATCATCTCTTTCCCTGCTGGGAAGAAAATTCCCGATAACGAAAGCTTTGGACTGTTTCCTTGTCTTAACAGGTGAGTGTGGTGCAAGATTCCGTCAACATTTCTGGCCAGAATACCATGAATATGGTGAAGGTTCCTGAGTGCCGGTTGGCAGATGAGTTAGGAGGACTTTGGGAGAATTCCCGGTTCACAGACTGTTGTTTGTGTGTTGCTGGCCAGGAATTCCAGGCTCACAAAGCAATCTTAGCAGGTTAGTATCTACTTGTGGGGAGCGTTCGTTTTGGTGAAACAAGGCAAACCAGTGGCTGTATAATGACCTTTTGAATAACTTCAGCCTTTTGAACTAGTGAAAAAATTGCAACTAAATATATTTTTATATTGTGGTGACATTAGTTGTCATAACCAAAAAGGCAACTCTGCATAAAAGTGGTGTTTCTATTGTTCCTCTCTGTAGTGGACTTAGGCCTCCATTTTCAAGGAATGGATGATGATATGTATTGAATGCCTTTGCACCTAGAGAACAGATGTCAAAACACTGCTTAGGATCAAGTATTAGTCCCTAGACAGGGACTTAGGCTATAACAGAGAGGATTCTAGACTCCGAATAAACTAGTTCTAGTTAAATCCCCTGCCCTGGAGCTCTGAGCCCTCTCTTCCATATAAACATAACTAAAAGGATGAGACTATTGCCAGTGACGTGGAGGACCAGGGCTTATTCTGATAGCAGCCCCTTTGTCTTGGAGACCAGAAAGACTGACACAGAGGGGAACTGATAAGTAGGGCTCACTTGACCTCACATGAAAGCCACAAACTTCTGTTCAGGCCATGAGACATAAAAGGAAATAGCATGAACCTTCAGCAGCAGATTTCTTACCAAGATTCTCAGCTCTCTTCTAAAATACACACCTGGCAAAACCTCACTCTGTCTCAATCTGACATCTTTCTGTTCACTCTCTGACCAGATGTTGCCATGTATGTTGCTAAAGAAAGTCATCAACTCTTAGCGCTCCATACTCAGGCCCTGAGCACTGCCAAGAACTCTTCCTACAGTTACTCAGCTCCCTTTCCTTTTCTCAACAACAGCTACTTCAAAACTTGACTACTCTCCTTTAATCTCCAACTCCTAAAAGATGACCTTGCTACTTCGTCCAAGAGAAAATTGAGGCTCTGTCTCTTAGCTCTTGCCTCTCACCTTACCTGCATTTTCCCTGCATTCTCAGTGGAAGGGATGTTCTTCCTTGTGTCCAGAGCACTATACATTCTACTTCTGTTCTGTTTCATATCCCATACTGCCTTCTTCTTACTCTGCCACTTGTACCCTTGTTATCTGGTATCTTCATCAGCTCTCTTTCTCCTGTTGCCTGTTTACCCTCAGTCTATAAACAGGCTTGGGCTTCTCCCTCTAGTTATTCTCGCTCGCTCGCTCTCCCTCCCTCCCTTCCTCCCTCGCTTCCTCCCTCCCTCCCTCCTCCCTCTCCTCTCGCCCTCTCCCTTTTCCTCTTCCTCTCCCTCTCCCTCTCTCGCTCAGCTAAATTTCTTAAGTTAGCACATTTACTGTCTCAACTTCTCTCCTCCCATTATCCTCAGTTCATCTACATGCAATGAAAGCAGTTTTCCAAAGAAATATGGCCAGCTAGTTCTTGTATTTGAGGGACTCTCGTTCATATATTATTTGGCTCTTTTATTCCAGTTTTCTTCTGATTCTCTGGCTACCTCTGATGTGTGGCCTCCCTCTTCTTCATGCATCCTTTTAAGCATTGGTGTTCCCTCAGTTCTCTTTTCCTTCTATTTATTCTCCCTGGGTGATTTTATTATTCTCATAACCTCAGCGTCTGTCTAGCCAGTGATGACCCTCTAAGCAAATCACTGCTTTGGACCCTTCCCTCTTTGTGAAAGACACCAGCCCTTTAGTCTTCAATTTCTGTAAAGTATTTATTTAGTACCTTTTAGTCTGTAGTCCTTCTGAGATAAGAACAAGGAGAATTAATATCATTTGGAATAAAACATTGAGACTCAGAGGGTTTAGTGATTTGCCCAAGATTGTGTAGTTTAAAAATGGCAGATCTAAAATTAATCCTTCCTAACATAAACGACTAGGGGCCTGGTGCATGAAATTGGTGCACTGAGGGTGGGTGATCCCTCAGCCCAACCTGCCCCCTCAATGGGGCCAATGGCTGGCTCTGCTTCAGCCGCCTCAGCCCTGTCCCCCCGGCCCTGGCCTTAGCCCCGGCCACTGGCAACCATCCAGGGACTACCTGGCCCTGGGGGCCCCGTGCTTGCCGGACACCTTGGCCCCGTCCCCCCAGCCCAGGCCTTAGCTCTGGCAGTGACCACCCAGTCCCAGGAGCCCCCACACTCAAAGTGGCCTCGCATGCACTGCAGCAGTGCCACCACTCATGCAGTCTTGCTCACCACCTCACGTCGCCTCGGCCCCGCCCCCTGCCTCGTGCCTCACTCCTCGAGCACTTGCCAGCCGCCTTTGCCCTGGCAGCTGGTGAACGCCAGGCCCTGCCCCCCCTCCCCCACACTTGCTGGCCTCCTCAAGCACACCTTGGCCCTGCCCCTTGCCTCGCGCACTCACGGGCCGCCTCGGCCCCGCCCCCTGCTCCTGATTGGCTGGTGGGCGTGGCGAAAGTACGGTAAGATTTGCATATTACTCTTTTATTAGATAGGATAGGTCAAAGTTCCAGTTACTTGTTAGCTCAAAGTCCTGTATATATTCCATCTATTCTTCCTCTCTCAGGTCGAGATTGGTAGTTTTAACTTTCGCCAAATCCCTGATTTGTCGGACAACATGATAAGATTTGAGTTCTTAGCCGTTTTATTACTTTCAGGGTTGAAATTAAGTTTACTTATTATTTATAGTGTTCATTAGTCTAGAATTGGGCATGACTTAGAACACTGTTTCTTAACCTTTTCCCATTATTCCCACCCCTAAGGGAAAAATTAAATTATCCCCAATGAGAGACATTAAATTGTAAGGAATAAGATTTTGTTAGGTAGGGTTGAGCTTTTTTTAAATTTTATTTTGCTTTTTATTAGGGTTGAGCTTTGAAGGGCTATAAATGATGTAATCCCTAAGGTTTCTTTTTCTCGCCTCTTTGGGAAGTTGCCATCTCTGTTGAGAATGCAAGGCTGGGAGGACCAGAAAACCTGACGTAGATGAGCATGCATTTCACCTAGTTAGTGGATGCCGTTGAGCCTTGATCTGGTCCCTGGAAGTGGGGAAAGTAGGTGTCTTTTTTCCAGGCAAAAATGTAGGTATCGACATCCTGCTTAGGACCCTAAAGGACCTTCCATTTGAATCCCCAAATCTACCCAGAGAATATCATTGTCATCCAGCATATAGATAAATTTGAGTAATTTCCTTAAAACATGAATGTTTGGAATCTAGCTAATAAATTACTTTGAAAGTAGCAATTTCTTTTTTTTTTACTATGTATTGTAATTACTCACTTATTGGTATATTATAAAGAGAAGTGAATTTTATAATTCTGATATAATTTGAGGCTAAGACCCTTTCCTATACCAGTGCGACAGGAAAGAAAATGACCTCTTCTACACAGCAGAAGAGCCAAATGATTACAATGTGATAACCACATCTGTCTCTGTTGCCGTTCACTTTCTAGCTCGTTCTCCAGTTTTTAGTGCCATGTTTGAACATGAAATGGAGGAGAGCAAAAAGGTACGTATCAGGATAAAAATATGTCTTCTAGCGAGGTGACTAGATTCGGATGAGTTTTCCAATTTGGCAGCAGATTTATTTTCCTAATTAACTTTTCTTACTGTGTTATGGAAATGGAGTACGAATTCCCGGAAGGGACACTTTGTGAGAGTGGAGAGAGGTGGTCCAGAGGATTTTAGGTAGAGGAGACTTGCTCTTTCCCAGGAGACCATCCAAAGGGTTTGGGGTGAGGGTATTAGACATGTGTTTCTACTCAAGAAAAGAAAGGTAAAAAAAAAAATGAGGGCTATAGTTGTCTTTGAAAACAAAGATAGTATATATGATGGAGAATATTATAATCAAATATGGCAAAGAGCAGTTTTCATTCATGTTAGGTTTTAAATGATACAAGCTTCTCTCCTCCCAGAGCTTAAAATCATGAAAATTGTTTAGGGTATTTGTTTTGCTGGAATATTTCTGACTTCTAGTTTTTCTGACATAGAATCGGGTTGAAATCAATGATGTGGAGCCTGAAGTTTTTAAGGAAATGATGTGCTTCATTTACACGGGGAAAGCTCCGAACCTGGACAAAATGGCTGATGATTTGCTGGCAGCTGCTGACAAGGTGAGATAGAAATAGAAAAATAATCACAAAACTAGGACTTTCTGTAACTTCTTGAGTTTCGTGGCAAGGCTTCTATGCTGCATTGGTAAGTAAGATGAGCACCTATCTTAGTTTGGCTGGACAGTCCTGTTTTATACTTGTGCTGCAGCCCAATTATTGATAGCACCCTTTTTATTTTCAAAATCATCCTGCTTTGAATGATAAATTATATATAGTCACTCTACCTATGGAAAAGAAGAAGTCTGCTAAATTACCTCTCAGATTTAACCATAGTGATAGTTAAGACTCACATTTGGATTTACAATTTGGCTTTATAATTTATAAAATGTTCTTAGGTTCATTAACTTTTATTTAAACTTTATCATTAAGAAAATAATCTTCTTTCCCAGTGTCCTGGTTAGCATTTTTAACTTTCCCCTAAGTACTTTTTGAAATATTCAAAATTATAAGATGATTAATAGCTCTTTGGGAACTGAGAGCTACTACTACAGTAAATGTATACTTTGATTATAAGATACATTTTGATTTGAGATGTTAAAGTGTGACAACGAAAATGTGGATCTTAGCAAGGAAATGTGATTACCTAAAACAACAGACCAGTGGTTCCCAAAATAAGCTGAGGGTGGGGGAAAGGCATGTACCTCAGCTGCAGGCTCAATCCCAATGAAACACCGACTTTAATCAAGTGAAATGCAAGGTTTTGTGTATTGTTGCTATTTTATTGCAGGATTTCTCAGAACCTTTAGTATGTTCATGTTCACTATCGTAGCATTTCTGCAATTTAGTTAACTCTGGAATTCTTTTCTTGAAAGATCACCCCTAGGTTAGTGTTCCCCAAAGCACACTTTGAGAAACTGACTTTCATTGTATAAATACATTAAAGAGAGCTCAGTGACCTGTCTGTCCTCCAAGCCTTTGGTCTAAAGAAGCATGACAAGTGTGTGTGTGTGTGTGTGTGTGTGTGTGTGTGTGTGTGTGATTACTGTTTATCCTCAGGGAGCTTTTCTTGTGTTGGGAAGGGAGGTTGCGGTAAGAATGTCAAAGGACTTAAACCCATCCATGAGTAGACCCTCCGAGAAAGATGGTTCTCTGCTGGGGTGTCTCTTCGTTCTGCCAGGATGCTGCAGCGCCCATCTGAGGCAGAGCTGGCTCTGGCTCTGACGTAAGGGCACTAGTGCCTTTTCAGGTTTTGCTCATGGGACTAGTCTCCTTCCACTTCCCTTTGCAGCCCTGAGGACAGAGGAAAGTACCTGTATTTACAGTGGAGGCTTTGTCTTTATTGATCAGCGTTTTGGAGTGTTAGTAGAGGATAAGGCATGTAAACCCAATCAATGCTGCAGATGAAAAGGACTGAATAATACTGTATCCTGCATATTACCTTTCAAGACTGAATTAGTACAGTTAAGCAATACAAACACCCCATACCTTTCAGTCCAGCTCAGCCCGACCAGAGGAAACTTGCTTCCAGTGGAGACCTTAAGGACATATACATTGTGAGCTCTGAGGAAGTGGAAGGCACACAGCCCAATACCTGCTGCTTTTTTTATTGTTGTTAATCCTCACCCAAGGATATTTTTTCCATTGATATTTAGAGAGCGTGTCAGGGGGAGGGAGAGACAGAGAGAGAGGTATCTGTCTCACACATTGATTGGTTGCCTTCTGCACTCACCCACACCAGGCCAGGGGCTGAGCCTGCAGCGAAGGTACATGCCCTTGACTGGAATCGAACCTTTGATCCTTAAGTCTGAGTGCCCACGTTCAATCCACTGAGCCAAACTGGCTAGCGCCCAATACCTGCTTTTTATAAATAGTGATTTTATAGTGATTCTGACTCATCTGCCCTCTAATGTTCAATGAAGCAGTCACTTGGTGCTTGTTATACAAAGGCATTTATCTCCCTCTCGCCTTCTAGTTCCCATAATGATGAGTAGTATCGAAAGGCCCACTTTTTAGACAGAAATACTAAGGTTCAGAGTTGTCTATTCTTAGAGCCATGGATAGACATCTGTGTCCCTGGATTTTCATTTCTGCTCCCCAACCAGAAAACTTACTGGGAACCCACTGTTATCAGAGTTCAGAGCATAGCGATCAGCCTGAAGTGACATTTTAAGAATGGTATTTTCTATACAAGGTGTTAACTTGGGATTTTAAAGCTAAAGCAGTTGAATCACAGCAATACTTTAAATTTATGAATGAGAAATAACTGAAGGGTGTGTTTTTATATCCCATTCAGAATTTCCCATTAGATACTCTTTGCTCCAAGCTTATTTGAAAATATTTTTACCTTTATACCTCCTTGTAAGCTTCAGGAAAACAGAATAAGAAATCTTTCATGGAAGGATCTAAACATCTAGAATTTACCCAAGAGGCTGCAACAGCTTCTTCTGAGCTTTTCCAGTCTCCTGGGGACATGTGTAATTAGACCAAAAACAAAACAAAACACGTTGGCCAGGCCGGGAGACACAATTTCAATCTCTCGGGTAAGTACTGCCATTAGGCAGGTTTTTCAGAAGTATGATTAAGAAAAAAAACTTTGTCCCCTAAGGGACAGCAGTGGCTACTTTTGTCTAATTATGCAGTAGGGATCAGAGCTATTCACAGTAAAAGTCCTTTTAAAAGAATGTATTGAGAAATGATAAGAGGAATATTCTGTGCAGCATTGTCTAAAAACCGAACATTTACCAAACCTTTTCCAGCCTTGTAAAACAAAACCTGATTTCTTGCTTGTCTAGAGTCATTCCTATTTTCCATGGAAACTGTTTTCCAGTTACTCAAACGTAAAAATTAAAGCTGCACCAAAACCAATAAAATTCTCTTTTGCTTCAGGAGTTCATAGTGCCAGCAGATAGGCCTCCTCACCCAGAATTCATAAAAATAAAATTGGCCTGGTTTGATTGCCATGGTTTAGCTTAGAGGAATATTATGCCACTGAGTTCTGAGGCCCCTTAAGATGGGACCTATAGGGAGACTGGAGACCCTCAACCAAACCCCTTCCCTGTAAACTGATTAATGACATTTTATTTTGTTCCTCTTTTTATGCCTTTCTCCTTCTTATCCTTGAAGTTCTTTAGTAAGTTTGTAATCTTATACTTGAGAGCAAGGAGTACAGTTGAGTCAAACAAATAAACTAAATGAAATATGCCCAATATTAACCTAGACTTTCATTTATATCCTTTGCTTGGAAAAAATTTTAGACTGAAACTGGATCCCAGGGTCTTTTTTGCTTTGTTTTTCTACCCTGAGAATCTTAACCTCAGCCCAATAAAACGGGGCTCCATTCACCCTCTCTTTGAAAGGAGACTGGGTTGACCCTCATTCAGGAACAACTGGTGGCAGAGATGCGGGTGAGAGTCACCACAGGGCTCCTTTCCACAGCCCAGCGGGCCATCGGGATATCCTGCCACACCGGTGACTGTGCTTCTCCTGGTGCGGCTCCGAATGGCAGGATTACAGACATTGAACACGTCGTGCCCCTGTGACCTGAAGCAGGGTGACCCGTCATTGTACGGGTGGGGAGTGATGATTTAAAAAACACTTGAATAATACCGGGATAGGGTAATGTGAGGATGTGGGTCTCTTTCATAATTGCCATTTTTCTCCTAGGTATACTGTGGAACTAGAATGGTAGGCATGCACCTCATTTTAGCTGTCTTCATCTCAGCATTTGGAGTATGGTTGTGTTTTATAATTGCAGTATTAGCCTTCTCGGTCTGCGAGTTCTGTTCAGGTATCCCTTACAGGATGGTACAGCTTCGGTAGCAGTCAGCCCAGAGCTGTTCCTGCTCTGACAGCGGTGCTTGTGTTTTACAGTACGCCCTGGAGCGCTTAAAGGTCATGTGTGAGGATGCCCTCTGCAGTAGCCTCTCTGTGGAGAACGCCGCAGAAATCCTCATTCTGGCTGACCTCCACAGCGCAGATCAATTGAAAACGCAGGCAGTGGATTTCATCAACTAGTGAGTTGGCATCTTCAAAGTTCTTCTTTCAGGGTAGTTGGGATAGCGAGAGAAATGAAAAGACTTTGAATTAGTGAATAAAATAGACGAGAAGCTTCATTAACTTCTAGTAGTAAATATAGTTTTCATCTTTCCCTTCATCCTGACGGTGTGGAAGATGGTTTTGCTTTCATGGGTCTAATTTGATTGCTGAGTGAGGTGTTTTACCTCCGTGCAGTGATCAGATTGATGGAAATGATAATGTGCTGGCGGGAAAAGCTGTGTTCCCCAAATGATAGCATTTTTACTTCACATTCACTGGCCTGATGAAAGGCATGCAGATCTCTGGGTGAACAGAAGTGTGTTTTTATGAGTTAGTAAAATACATCTAATGGTCCATTGTGGACTGGGGAAAAGAGAAGGGGTCATCAGTAGATGAGGTTGTTAAATACTGTTTTGAGAAAGAAGTGTTCATTCCAGTAGATCGTTCCTTCAACCTTAAATGACAAATGACCTGGCCACATTCCTTTCTGAAATCATTCTCAGTGGGGCATGTTCTGCTCCCTTGCCTGATGGGAAACAGCAGTTGGAGAAAAACCAAAAAAGAGCAGGCTTCATAAAACCCTCACAACAACAGCTCTCACAACAACCTCAGAGATGGGTCTAGGACAGTGTCACCAGTCGGTGTCCACGGACCACTGGTGGTCCGTGAAGCTCAAAAGGTTGACGACCACTGGTCTAAGAGTTGGCCAGGCAAATAATGAACATTATTCATCACAGAAAATGCCCCAAATCTGGAAACGATGCCCTCTACGGCTGTTTGTAAGGAGTTACCCATAGAGGGAAAAAGGAGACCACCAAGTGATGGGGCTACTGAGTGCTGACTGTGGTGGACACTTGCCTGGTGCTTTGTAGATTGAACCATTCAAGGAAGTGCAGTTAGTATCCCCTCCTTTTCATTCAGATAGACCCCAGGCTCTGATGTGCTCTGTGGTTCGGGCACTAGAAATGGCAGAGCCACGGGGAAGCTCCAAGCTGTCTCTTGTCTCTTCATTAGCAACATAAAGAGCATTGACAGCCCTGGCAGGTGTGGCTCGGTGAGAGCATCGTCCCTTGCGCAGAAAGGTTGCAGGTTAGAGCCCCTGTCCGAGTGTAAGGGAGGCAACCAGTCGTTCATTTTCTCATACACTGATTTTCTCCCCCTCCCTTCCCCTCACTAAACCAGTGATACATATCCCGGGGGGAGGGTCTTATAAAACGTAAAGAGCTTGAATAGTGTAGAGACTAGCCCGAGGGACATTTCACTTTGTAGTTAGTAATGTAGTAGCCCTAAGTCCTGTTTTTCAGAGTCACAACAACCACAGTCTGGTCAGCAGTCTGCACACCCTCTAACAAGCAAATTCTCATGCCTATTAAGGGTTTTCTGTCTGAGTGTTTCCTGCATTGGCACCCTTTGCAGCAAACTGGAAACTTAGGCTGTCTAGGCGGCTGTGTAACCCCTCCCCCCTCCCTCGTTTGGTAACCCGTCTCTCACGTTTCTCCTAGTCATGCCTCGGATGTCTTGGAGACCTCGGGGTGGAAGGCAATGGTGGTGTCACATCCCCACTTGGTGGCTGAGGCATACCGCTCTCTGGCTTCAGCACAATGCCCCTTTCTGGGACCCCCACGCAAGCGCCTGAAGCAGTCCTAAGATCCTGCCTGTTGTAAGACTCCGTTTATTTTCCAGAAGCAGCAGCCACTGTTGCTGCCATTGACCACCAGGTAGACAGCGCAATCTGTGGAGCTTTGACTCTGCTGTGGGGGAAAGACTGCATCTCGGCCCAGACTTTTAAAACAGCACTAAATAGACTTGGGGGATGGGGGGAGGGAAGGGCCGGGGACTCGGGGCTGTTCAACCTAATGAAAACCCTGTTGCTGCGTCACTGTGTTCCCTTTGGCCTGACCGAGTTTGATCCTGTGGGGATTCGGTCAGGCGCTGGCCCTGAGGACGTCCCTGCGGTGGTACTTGGAGAAACCTGTCTGCATCTGACTGAGCAGAACACATCGTCAGGTGCCTGGAGCAAAAAGGAAAAAGAAAAAAAAGGAAGGACAGTTAGTTTTAAGAGAAGGGGAAAGAAAAGGAAACAAAGGATTTTTGCAGAATTTCTCAAAAATCAGTTTGTGGATTCCAATGCTATTTATATGGAGAGAAATTTCAGTCCATCCAACTGTGCTAAAACTTGGATATTTGTGAAAACTTCTCACCACCATACAAGTATCAGAAGAGCTCTCTTGTTGTTAGCACTTACTGTTTGCAAGAACAGAGTACATCCTTTTGTCCCTTTATGAAAAGCGACAAAGGCGAAAGGGAAGGAGGCTATTTGATCTGGAAGATGAGTGTTCTGATGTGGTGGCTTTTGCAAAAAATCTTTATTGGTGTTGAAAACTGGAAAAAAATAATTCACCCAGAATTCATACTGTCTTGACAAGAACTATAGCTCTCTGTTTTTAGATATTGTGAAAAATGTTTTTTTGGCATTTTTCTCTGATTTTATTTCTTCTGCCTCCCCCCTTTTCTAAAAAAAACAAAACACAAAAAACAAACACACACACATAAAACATAAAAAGAAGAGAAAAGAAAAGGAAAGTTTATCACGCTGCGTGAAAAAAATCCCAGCCCCGATTGCTCAGCTGTTCGTACCTGCGCCTGCATCGGAGCCAGTCCTGCTCCTTCCAGTTCACTCCTCTCCTGCGGGGAGAACTTCCAAATGTTAATTTTTTCCTTTTTGAAAATATAAATAATGACTATTTTGTACTGTGTGGTATCTCTGGTCTTTTGTTTCACTCCTCTGTCTGGTGTTCGGGGTCTGAGTTCCTTAAGGGATTTCGAAGGCTCGTTGGATCCTGCAGTTTGCAGAGAGAACGTTTGAAAGGTCTGCGTGGTGGGGTTTATTACATTTCCCTAATCTCAGGTTCCTTGGTGAGCTACCAGCATCTGCCTGTCTCCTGTCCTTGAGGATCTCACAGTCCACATTCTAGTGGGGATCAGGCGCCTGCCTCTACCAAGACAGATAATGGAAGTGGATTTCTGCATCCTACACGTTCTAAGACCTACTCTCCATGTCCTCCCAGTGAAATATAAAAGATCAAGGGGACATGAATGTGGACATTAAATAAAGGGACGTTATTCTGTCTGATTGGTTCTGTCACTGACTTGTGATGTCTGAATTCCCAGCGAGCTCCGAATGCTCTGGGCACCTCTTCTGTCTTGGCCATGGCAGTGCGGGTCGGAAGGTGGGATACACTGGGAAATGCGTTGGCCATGTGGCCAATATGTGTTATTTGACCTTAGATGGAAACTGGAGATATTTCATCTTCCAATTCTCTTCAGTGACTTTAACCTTTGCAAATATTCCAGTTTTCATTTATCTTGCCACCCCTGGAATGGAGTAAAGAAGATCTATTATCAATATAATCAAAGACAGGATTTGCTTTTTGGACACTGACCAATCCATTGCACTCTTTGTTGTCCTTCTAAGCATCACCTATGTGAGGAACCGCCCAGTTCTCCAAGTCCTGGCTGCTGTCCCTGGGTCTCCTTGGTCCCCACTTCCCCGATCACACAGTTCTGGGGATCGGCATACACAGAGTCTCCTGCACCCACATTGCCCCTCTCGGGACTGCATTTGCTCAGCAGTTCTCAAGTGTTCAGCGAACCTCCCATGCACAGTATCTCATCGGAACTTCCCAATAGCTTAATGTTTGGTAAGACAAGCCTTAGCATCTTCCCATTTTATAGATGAGAGATGTGGAAACCCAGAGAAGTCGCGTGACACGCTAAGATCCCAGAACTGTTGAGTGACAGTTCTAATGTAGAGCCCTAATGTCAGTAACTGTGGGAAGTTTCTTTTCTGAAGTGTTTATGAACTCTAGGTCAAGCTTCCTTCCTGAGGGAACCGCGAGAGCGAAGCTCTGGGAAGGTGCCTTTGCTGCTTGTTCTCCAGAGGCCCCCCGAAAGACAGACCAAACTTGAGGTTTGCCTTCTTCCTCACTCACAGGGAGCAATGGGCCTGGGGCTGGTGAGTTCGAGGAATACGTCCTCGGGGCCAAGAGGGTAGCAATTCTGGCACCAGGCTTCTGGCAGCATGAAAATCCCTTCTAGGATTTTTCAATCTTTATGGAATTTCTTTTTTAAAAAATATGTTTTATTGATTATTTACAGAGAGGGATAGAGAGTTAGAAACATTGATGGGAGAGAAATGTCAGTCAGCTGCCTCTTGCACACCTCCTACTGGGGATGTGCCCGCAGCCAAGGTACATGCCCTTGACGGGAATCAAACCTGGGACCTTTCAGTCCACAGGCCGACGCTCTATCCACTGAGCCAAACCAGTGAGGGCCCTTTATGGAATTTCTAGCGCGGACTTGACTGAGGGTACAAAGCTGTTAGGATGTCAGGTCCTGGTGAAGCTCCTCCACGCTTCTCCTGTCATTATTACATTATTTCTGGACGTGTTTGTTTTTGTCTGAATGACACAGTTGAAGCCATCTGGTTGTGACAACATCAGAGCCCCAGCATACTGTTCGTAATCCTCCCACCGCCACCACCCCCTCCCTCAGCTCCCCCACGTCTGAAATTTAATTCAAGTTAACTCCACAATCTGGGGCATGTGCTGTCACTGCAGAGATGCCCGTGCCAGTGGAACAGTTGGAGATTTCAATTCCACAGGGATACGGCTTATTTATCAAAACAATATTTCAGGCAAGCGTTTTCACAGCACCTTCGGCATTGCTGTTTCCGGTCCAAATCGAGTTTCCTGGCATCACTTCTCAGCTCCCCTCCTCCCGTCGTCAGCCCCCCTGTATCTGGACACGGAGACAGTGAGCCATCCATGGAGAATCGTCCCCATTCCCTGTGTGGGGATTAAACCTCTGTTGTCACTGGGCATCTCAAACGCCTTTAAGGGTTTTAACAATTTAGGGAGGAGATGCCTCTTTTCCTTATCGCTGGCAAGTCAGTTGGCTTTTAGGCCTTTGAAGAGATTCTTCTTTGAAAAAATATTTTCAGTCGGGAACATTGAGATCTTTTCTTAGGCCCAAAGATCTCTGGCTTGACCACCACTCTGCAAATTTATTTATAAATCTGGTTTAAACCTATTATGGATTCTCCATATTGCATGAGCCCTGTGCAGAAGGGAGAAAACAGCTTGTATGTTTGTGAACAGAACAACAAACACAGGGGGAGTTGAGCTGCACTTTGAAACTGACTGTTGCTTTGTTCTGGCTCTTCAACTCCTATAAAAGAACAGCTGAATTCCCCCAACATGACTATTAGATTCTTCGGTTTATCTTTGTCAAAAGCAAATTCTTAAACACACACACACAAATGGAAATACTGGGCTGGAGCCCAATCGTGTTTTTGTGGGTTTTTTGGGGGGGGTGGAGGAGAGGGGTATTTAAAGATACTTTTATAACCTCATAACAATCACCCTAGCTTAGTGGTCAGCAAACCTCAGCTTGCAAGCCACATGCAGCTCTTTGGCCCCTTGAGTGTTCTAACGCCACTTCTTCAAAATAGACTCGCCCAGGCCAAAAACTGACTTCTGTGCATGGGCCACGAAGTTTCAATTGCACTGTATGTGTGTGCCCACAAGTGGTATTTTGTGGAAGAGCCGCATGTGGCTCATGAGCCGTAGTTTGCCGACCACTGCCCTAACTGGTTTGGCTCAGTGAATAGAGCATTGGCCTGCAGACTGAAGGGTGCAAGGTTTTATTCCAGTCAAGGGCACATGCCCAGGTTGCAGGTTCCATCCCCAGTAGGGGGCGTGCATGTGGCAGCTACAATCAATGGTTCTCATTGATTCTCTCCCTCTGCCTTCCTCTCTGAAATCAATAAAAATATTTTTTTAAAAAACAAAAACACAACAATCATATTTTGTTTTGTTTTTTTTTTTTAACAATCATATTTTGGATACAATTTCATTTTTACTCAAATTTCACAAAAGAAAAAGAAGTTGATAGAATTGCTGAATTCATATAAATATTTCCTCTAGACAAGAGATACTTCCCCTAAAATAGCCCTTCGAGATTTAAAAAAAAGAAAGAAACTAAGAACATTAAGAGGCTGAAGTCATGTTTTTCCAAGGACATATTTTCATTTTTGTTTGTATAGACTGACTGCTTGCAGTGAAAGAGTTCGCTGGCCCAGCCACACTGGCATGAACACGTAGTTCTGAAAATACTGAAGCCCTTCTGTGCCAACTATCAGCCACTGGACTCTCCCCAGGGCTCTCCCTCTCTCCTGGCCGCCCCCTCCCACCGCCAGGACCAACCCCAACCCCAACCCCCATCTTCCTGAGACCCAGAGCTCCAGGGGGAAGGGGACTCTGGTCTCCTCTCCCAGGTGAGCCTTCAACACTCCACACTTACCACTTGCCCCAAGCAGCTTAGTTTCCATCTGTTTTATATAATGGCCATCAGGTAAGTCTTTGTTTACAGAAAGTATTCAGTGTGAAAATCCCTGCTGAAGGTCAGCCCTCAGGCCCTGCAAGTTTGCACAGTCTGGGATTTTGAGAATAGAGGCCTTTCTCCCAAACACACTAGCTCCTCAAGAAGTCAAGTGCACGTCTGCATCCTGGTGTAATTACCTTGCATCCAAATGGGCAACAGACACAGGCCCGCAGGTACGGAGATGACCCCCCAGCTGGCTTCAGTCCAGATGAGGCAGAAGGTGGGGAGCCCAGGCTCAAGTGGCGGCAGCAAGAAGGGAGTGAGTGGGCTTTGCTCTGTGCGCAGCCCTGGGCCAGGTGCTCATGGCCCAGATCCTCTCCAATCCTCTGAGAGGTGTTTCTTTGCTCCCTTCCCTTCTTTCTGGAATTACTGAGTACCTGTCTGTGTCAGGGGTTGGGGTACAAACGCAAAGCTAGCATCCCCAAGACCTCACCGCCCCGTGAGAGTATCAAGAAAACAGCTGTGAGGGGGGTGGGTGCGGGATGCAGGGGGAGCCCCACGTGACTCTGGGATAGCTCCAGTGGAGTTAAGGCCGAGCTGGATTTGAAGGCTGAGGAAGGGCATTCGAGGTGGAGGGAACTGCATGTGCTAAGGCAGGGAAGCAGGAAACAGCCCTCCTGGTCTGGGAACTGGGAGGGCGTGGAGCCCAGGTCCAGGAAATCTGGGTGAGGTTGGGGTCCCGAAACCCGCTACCTGGACTCTCTGCCTCTTGAATTTTGCTCCTGGCTGCCTGGCCAGAAGGAGGTCCCCGCTTGCCTGCACAAAAGGAGGCTTTGAAGCTGGAGAGAGGAAGTGAGGAAGCTGGTGTGTTTTTTGGATTGTTCTCAGGAATCTCCTCCTCCTCCTCTAACACCATGGCAACCAGGCAGCAGCTGGGGTAGCCCCCCCTGTGAGCTGGGCTGAGTTGAGGGGGAGGTGGCCTGAGCTAGGGACCTCTACCCCCTCCTCCCCCCCAGCCTCTCAGTGTTGGCATCTAGAATCTGGTGCTGGCTCCTGTCAACCCAGGAGCTCCAGGAAGCAGAGCCCCAGGCTGGACTCATTAGCGGGAAGGGCCAGGAGGTAAGGGCCAGGATGTGGGGTACCCTGCATCATCTCACAAATAGGGGCTGGGAGCTGGGCAAGGGGTGGAGTCCCTGAGCCACAAAGCCTGTCCTTCCCACCAAGCAGCCTGCCCTGGTGTGCCCACTGGGCTGTCACTACCCAGGAGCCCCCGGAGCAGCCAGAGACCGGCCGAGGCACAGACACAGGGATGGATTTCCCTGTGAGCCCACAGTGAGAGGTCTAGGGCCGTGGTCGGCAAACTGCAGATCATGAGCCACATGCGGCTCTTTGGCCCCTTGAGTGTGGCTCTTCCACAAAATACCACGGCCTGGGCAAGTCTATTCTGAAGAAGTGGCGTTAGAAGAAGTTTACATTTTTAAAATTCGGCTCTCAGAAGAAATGTCAGTCGTTGTCCTGTTGATGTTTGACTCTGCTGACTAATGAGTTTGCCGACCACTGGCCTAGGGGCTCTCCTGTGCGGGGCACAGGGCTCAGCTGCTCTCAGAACCCGGTCAAAGCCCCAAAAGGAGGAGCAAGGTGGGGTCTCTTTCCTGAGGCTGCTGCTCCCCTGACTACGGACTGCCGGAGACAAACAGGAACGTGTGCGCTCCCCGTTCTGGGCCCAGAATGTGAAACCAGGGTGTCGGGGGCTGTGGTCCCTCGAAGGCCTCCAGGGAGGGTCCTTCCTGCCTCTTCAGCTTCTGGGGGCTCCTGGCCACCTCCCTTCAGTCTTCACCCTGCCCCTCCTTGTGTGACTCCTCGCGCTTGAACATGTGGCCCCACTCCCTCGTTCGAGTGCCCTCTTCCGGTTGGCCACAGCCCCCTTGAGACCTGGCATGGCCTCTGTTCCCGGGGTGCCTTCTCCCTGTTTGGCTGGCTGCTCCTGCCTCACACCTGTCAACAGCCCCTTTTCCAAAGTCCTTCCAGGAAACCGTTTGTGCGTGCCCTCTCTCTCCTCCGGGACCGTGGCAGCTGGGGTCGCAAAGACAGGAGAGCAGCGGCCCGTCAGAGGGGCCTGTGCAGCCCCTGGCAGGCCCTTCTGGAGGGTAACCAGGTGCAGCCTCATCTTTCACAGCTAATTATCTTCTTAATCAGCCCGGGCCCAGTGTGCTCCTTCATCCCACGACTTCTCGCTGAACTCTGCCCTCCGTCATTTAGATTCATTTCTGACGGCTTGCTGACTAATCTACCATTCAGGTGAGTGTGGCTGGGCTGCTCTGTGTGTGTGTGATGCCCCAGGTGGATGTTTGTTCCCCTTTTCATTTCAGAGGTGACTGCGGCACGTTGGGGCCTTTGACCCAGAGGCAGACGCCTCGTGCAGACAGTGAGCGCGAGAGCCAACGCGGGACGGTCAGTGTTTTGGATAATGAGCTGGGCGCACCGGCAGCCTTGACCTCCAGATGAGAGCGGAAACTGGCATGCTGTTAGCGGATGGGATCTTGGTGCCACCGAGCCATTAGCGAGGTGACCCCTCCCCTCTGTGAACCCCGTAACGCCGCAGCGCAAACTGGCCTGCGGAGCACCATGTGGTTCTGATCCCTGCAACTCTCCGGAAAAAGAGATTTGAGGGGGTCCAATACCTGCCACACAAACGCGTAACGAGTGGAAGGGGATCCACTCGAGGGGAGAAAGATATCAAAGGCGTGACTCCGGGATGCGGGTGTAGCCCCCGGCCCTCTGGGAGCAGAGCTCACTGGAGATTTGCACACTGTGGGCGTGTCTCGGGCGGCCCCGTCATCCCGGCCGAATAGCTTAGGAAGGTGATCATGCAGTGCCCTCAAGGTCACTCAGCCTGGCCGTAAGCCAAGAAGCAACAGAAAGAAGGCAAAGGAACGGCTTTGGGGCACGGGCCCACAGACCAGAGAGAAAGCGAGAATCCAAGAGTTGCCTGGCAGCAAAGGGGGCATGCCTGCTCCTTTTGCTCAGGGGAAGTGGGGAGACTTCCGACCCCCTCAAGACCCTTAAAGGTGAGCTCTTAACACACCGAAGGGAAAAAGGGGTTCCGCACACAGTTCACCTTCCTTTCATGTCTGGGCAAACACACATCCAGAAAAGTGAGATGACAGACTCAAGGTCACAGACATGAAAGCTCGGGCCACTGATTCTGCAAACGAGAAAGTGTCAAACATGGGGCGAGGCTGGGTTGAGGCGGAGGGTAGGATTTCTGCTCGAGTTCAGTCTAGTGGGAGAGGCAGGGGGGCGGCACACAGACAGGCGGGTCATAGCATCGAGGACATGGCGTGAGGCGGTCAGTGGCTGCCTTAGAGCAGTTTCTGGCCAATGAGGGAGGCAGAAGCCAAGGCTGAGGAGAAGGTAAGCAAAGTGAGTCTAACTCCGAGAGAGAGGAAGGGAATCTCTGTCGCCCACTCTTAAGAACTTCTGTCTCAATTTAGTCAACACATTTATTTTTGTCTAGAAGTCATGGCATACAGGTTGTTCCATAAAGTTACAGACGCTTTCATAACTGGCATTTGTAATAAAAGTCATGTTTACAGGATAATTATAGCTTTAAATCGAGAAAGAAAACAAGCACCTTCAACCCTAATACAGTTTGGAGAATGGGTTCCTAAAGACAGACACATGCTCCTCTGCTGCTTCCACCTGCCATCTTCCCAGGAAAAGTTTGCTCCGTGCTTACCCTCTGCCCTTTACAGCCTGTTTTCCTGGGCCGGTGGCTTGGTTCGGGGGCTGTAGTAAAGGTATAGCATTCATTTTCCCAGTTTGGTACCAAGCCCTGATTGGTGACATTTGTCAGTTCCCATGGCCCATTTCAAACTTCCCAGGTGACAGCACTGGGCCCGGTGTTGGAAAGGAGTCGTCATTATCTCATATTTCCACCACGCAGATAGATTGATGTATGCAACCCCAAGAGCACAGGTAATAGTAAAGTGTAAAATAATCAGGAAGAGATGAATTTTGAGTATCACCTTTGCTGTTAATTGTATGTTAATACAATTGGGTGTTTAATGGGCCATCCATGACCAGCTCTCGGAATTCCTGAAAATGTAACAGTTGGCTCTAGAGAGCCAGTGTGAACCAGCTCCGACACGCCGCTGACAGGTGTGTCCTCCAACATCTGTGTGCCTCGTCGTTTTCTGTCATCCCTCAACACTTTAAAACGCGCATACCCCCGGTTTGGCTCAGTGGATAGATAGAGCATCAGCCTGCGGACTCAAGAGTCCCAGGTTCGATTCCGGTCAAGGGCATGTACCTTGGTTGCGGGCACATCCCCAGTGCGGGGTGTGCAGGAGGCGGCTGATCGATGTTTCTCTCTCATCGATGTTTCTAGCTTTCTATCCCTCTCCCTTCCTCTCTGTGAAAAAAATCAATAAAATATATTTTTAAAAATAAAATGCACGTACCTAATTGCATGCCTTCTTAGGATCTATAGATAAATCGACATTGATACATGAACCAACAGTCATATGACACAGATATAATCTCTCCAGTGAAATGTTTTCCTGTCTCTTACCAGTAAGGGAGGTATGCATTTTATTGAAACACTGATGAGAAATGGGCACATCCCCCGGTACATTACCCAGTATAATCCTCAGTCATTGCAGGGGGTGTGGTCTCCATAGCATAGCTTTCCTGCCCCCTTCCCCTCTGTACAAAATTTAAAGAGGAAGACACACAGATCCGGGCAGGTGATTGTGGTCAGTCTACAAGTGGGTGACCCCGGGGTCTTCTGTGCCCACCAACGTTTTAACAACCGTGCCTTGGTTTGGCCTTTTAAGAATGAATTTTTAGAACTTTTTGTTTCCTTTGCTGGTATTTCCCTTACACGTTTGACCTACGATGTGCCAGGGAATGTGCTGGTTTCTGTGGATAACCAGTGAGTAAAACTGCTCCCTGCCCTCATGGGAGCTTCGCATCTAATGGGGAGATGGTGTCCCGGAAAGACAGCAGGTGCCGCCATGCCGAGTGCATGGGGCGGGGTGAGAGGCTGGGAGAGGGGAATTCATCTGTCATCCGGGAGATCCACAAAGGCTTCCAGGAGAGCAGCTTTGGAAAGAGAGAGCTGAAGGGCGAGGAGCTGTCAGCGGTGATGCGGGAGAGGTGTTCCTCGCAGGAGAAGTCGCATACATTAAGCCCTGAGTCAGGGGGAGCCCGGGACAGAGCCGGGTGAGGCCTGGGAGCAAGTTAGAAGCCAGCTGGCAGGACCTGCCTAGGTCCCACGTAGACCTGATGGGTCTTGTACTAAGAACAGTGGGAAGTTGTTGAGTTTTAAGCAAGAGGAGATGACAAGATTTTCATTTTAATAAGATCGTTAGCTAGAATACATAAAAGTCAATGTTGGGAGCAGGAATGGAGGCAGGCAAGAGATAATGCAACTTGAAGGAGGGAAGGGGCAGGGATGGAAACGCATAGGTATATTTGAGAGATTTAGGGGGCAAATTTGGCAGAACTTGATGATGGGTTGGAAAGAGTAAGGATGAAGAGGTAGCTGACTAGGATAGATTCACCAAATCAGAGACCAATGGGAATATAAACAGGCTTGAGGGAGATTAGAGCATTAGTTTTATTTCACTTTTTAAAAATATTTTTTTTATTGATTTCAGAGAGGAAGGGAGAGAGGTAGAAACATCAATGATGAGAGATCTCAGCCGATCGGCTGCCTCCTGCACGCCCCACAATGGGATTAAGCCCACAATCATGTACCCTTGCCTGGAATCGAACCTGGGACCCTTCAGTCCTAAGGCTGACACTCTATCCACTGATCCGAACTGGCTAGGTCAGTGGTCGGCAAACTGTGGCTCGCGAGCCGCCTCGGTTTGCCGCTCTGTTGACTAATGAGTTTGCAGACCACTGGGCTAGGGCAAGGAATTTTTACATTTAAAGGCCAGCAAAGGAAGATAAGCCACAAAGGAGGAGGCGAAGTGGCTAAAGATCAGAAGGAAACATGTAAGTGAAGAGAACCAATACAGAAATGTTCAAAGTATCAAATGGGGTAGAATTAAAAAAGAATTTTAAAAAGCTCTTTGGAGCTAGCATCATGAAAGCCATTGGCGGCTTTAGCCAGAGCCATTTCAGCGGGGGACCCCTGGTGGGATGAGATGAGGAGGGAGTGGGCGGCGAGGAAGAAGACAGGGGCCGGCGCATCTTTGAGGTTCGGCTGAAGTTGGCTGTGACGGGGGCGGGACCGCGTTGGGGCAGTGGCTGGAGGAGGGGAGTGAGTAGAGGGAAGGGTTTCATCCTCTTGCTTACCTTTCCACTCTCCCGCGTCTAAAGCTGGTGGGAAGGCCCGGCCCAGGCTCACAGCATCTGGAGTCCGGGGACCTGGCTCTGACCTTCCGCCACATTCCTGATCCTGACCACAGTACTGACTTGCCTGTGTCGGCCTTGCTTTTCTCATCCGCAACGCGGGCTTCCCCGAGTTCTGGGAGTTCTGGGGGATTCGGGAGAACGTGCATGTCCCGTGCTCGGCGCAGGCCTGCCGCTGCACAAGGGCTCCAGGAAGGTGAGCGGACGCGAACGTTACTGTTACTGCTGTTTGGTTCTCGGCGGCCCTAACCTGAGCCGTGGGTAATACGCTGAGTCCGTTTCCTCTTAGGATTCCCTGGACTGGGATCTAAACGCGCGAGGAGACACGGGCCGCTCGGGGCGTGTGGGAATCCCGTGGAGCAGGCATCCTGGGTGGGAGGGAGCTCGAGGGGGAGGCCACAGAAGTCTGGGGAGAGTGCCAGCTGCGCCCAGCCTCTCCGTCACCCGGAATAGCTCTCTCATCCTTCATTTCTGACCATCGCTGTCCGCGTGCGCGTCTCCGAAGGCTCGAGTGCTCGTCCCCCGGCCTCGGAGGGAGGCGAGAGGCAGGCAGCACTGCAGCTGGCAGGCGGGACGTCGGGCCTGGGGAGCGGATAGAAGTCACTGGGGGCCCAAGAGCCCTGTTCCTGGGGCTGTTGCTGCCTTGGGGGCCAGGAGATTCGGGTGATGCCTCCCCGCTCAAGCAAGGACCTCTCTTCTTCTTCAGCTTCTCTTCCCTCCCTTCCTCTCTGCCCCTGGTCTTCCCTCCTCCTGGAGCACGGAGCCCCCGTGTATTCCTCTCCTGTTTTCCTAGACATCCCCCTCCCCCACCTCCAGTCCTGCTCACTAGAGTGACATCTTGAGCCTGATCCCGCTGCATTAAAAAAATAAATAAAAAGTGCCTCCAACGGGCCCTCCGGTGCTGATCTCCACTGAGACGCGGCAGATGGCAGAGCCGACTGAGCAGCAGCGGCTCCGCTCCCAGGCCTGGAGCTGCCAAGGTTTAGAAATGGGGCCTCCAAGTACCTTTCCACTCTCCCGCATCCCTCACCTACCCCGGTGTCCCCAAACCAGCATCCTTCTCATCTACGGCAGGTGCCGCCCGCTCAGTTTAGCTGCTCTGACCTGTGTGTGTCTTCCCTTGCCCGGTCCTTGTGAAAGGCCGTTGGATGCAGAGTCCACCGGAGTCCAGGTTCACGGGCCAGGCCTTCTGTGCACCCCACGCACTCAGGAAGAAATGGGTCACGCCTGGCCCTGGCCCCAGGGACTCACTCTCGGGTTCAGTCCAGGCGCTTTTCACACTCCGGTTCCCCGGGTGCCAGCGAGGGCCCGCAGGCCACCCGGGCTGATGGACACTGCCCATCGGTGGAGGTGACCCGAAGACGGGGCTGGGGGGAGATCAGGTGTGTGGGCTGGGGCGATGGGCGTTGAACTCTGAGCTTCTACATGAAGACCCGTGGCCACCTGCACTCTCTGATCGCCCTGTGATGTTCATGGGTAGCGGTCCCGGGGGCACTGCACGCACCCCAGGGTGCCACAGGGGCTTCTGGAGTCTGGGCCCAGCAGCAACCAAGGGCCCAGCTTCTTGGCCAGCATCAAAGGAAACAAAGTGAATAGGTGTCATCTTTTGGAGGCTGACAGAGTCCACCTTCCCTGTGGGGTTTCCCTGACACATTCTTCCCGCAGCAAGGACGGAGTGCCCGGGGCCAGTGTCCCTGCCGCCGGCCCAGGCATGGCAGGAGCCGGGGCGCACTCAGCGCTCCCTCCCGCGCCGCCTCGGTGCCCAGCACAGTTCCAGCTGCTCACCGGCCCCACTCACAACGCCCTCTGGCAGGCAAGATGCTCCCCACTTTACAGACAGGAAGCTGAGACACTGAGGTGTCAGTCACCTGCCCAAGGCCAACCTGGCTCCGGAACCATTCTCAGCCACTGTGCTCACTGTCCACCCCCCGCCCCCCGAAAAGAGAGACCTGCCTCTCCCTTCCCAGGAGGCCCGGCATGCTGTGAGCCGGGAAGGGGGCAGCTGACAGCACTGGCCCCACACTGACACGGTGCCATGTTCGCAGGCCAGGTTGCTCCTCACAGTCACCCGGAGCAGGTGTGGGGAGCACTGCCATCCCAGACCCGGGGGGTGAGGGGACTAGTCGAGATCCCATAACAACTAAGACTCAGCCCAGCTTTCTGAAACACATCCCAGCTGGGCGCGGTCCTGCTTCGACCCCAAGGCGGGAGCCCAGGTTTCCTGGGACTGAGCAGGTCCCTTGGCCCAGCTGGGCCACCCCGCCAGCCATAAGCGCGACGGGCCAGGTGTGACAGGAAGAGCAGCTGCTGGGTGAGGAGCCAGGAGCCCCCGTTTTTCCTGTGATTCCCAGTGCCCCCCACTGTGCCCCAGGAGCTAGCGGGGTCTCTTCCGGCCCAAGGACCGGCACAGGGGAGTGTGAACAGCAGTCTGTCCCCCGTTGTCACCTCGTCTCCCAAGCTGGCGGAGTGGAGGCTGTGCTCACACCCCAGCACATCGCCCAACAAGGCCTATGCGGGAGTCAGGATGCCGGCCCAGGCAGCTCACTACTGCACCTCAGAGGAAGGGCCCCTGGGGAGCCTCCAGGCCCCTGGACTGGGGCACGTGGCCCCTGCCTCACCCGCCTCTCAGCTGAGGGGCAGACAGCTCCTGTGTCCAGCTTGTTAGTCAAGGGGGCAGGGGACACCCCCACGTCTCCTACTGTCCCAAGTCGGCAGGCACGTGGCACTCCAGACTCGCCCTGAGTCAGACAGCAGCGGGCTCTTTAGAGGGGCCGTGGGGGTCAGGGGACCCCGGAGGAAGCAAGAGGGGTGCACAGCTGCAGCCCGATGCTGGCAGAGAGGATGGGGTGGGAAACGGGGAGCGAAACGGCTGAGGACTGGGGGCGAGGGGCGTGTTTAACAGAGCAAACCACGGAGCCTCCGGCTTCAGCTCCCGGGGAGCCTTTGGGCTGGGCGTGACGGGGCCTGGGGGCTCCTCCTCTTCCCCCCAAGTTTCTCCTTCCTCTGGGGGTGACCTCCTTCTACTCCGGCCACTGACGTCACACTGGCCCCAGCAGGATACCTCCTTTTAGGCAAACGGAAGCCCCTTCCCCGGGGGCCCGGGGCCTGGAGAGCAGCTGGAACGTGAGTTACTGAACATTCGTTGAGTGAGAAGCACTGGGGGAACAGAAGGGGATCACCCTGCGATGTCCACGGGCTTAGAGCCCAGCGGAGCGCCTGGGTCTCAACGCTGCCCCCGCTAAGCCGTGGCGACCTCCAAGCTGGCCTGGCTCCCTCCTTCTGCCTCTGGGGCAGGCGGAGCCTGTCACAGCAGCACAAAGAGGGGGTGTCCCTCCTAACCCCCAAGAAACACATCACAGCTGGGCGTGGCCATGCTTCCACCCAAGGCAGGGAGCCCAGGCTCCCTGGGGCTGAGCGGCCCCTCGGCCCGGGGGTCCCACCCGCCAGCCATAGCCCACCCAGTCATTCCCTCTCGTCCCCACGCTCCGAGGGGACGCCGCCTTGAGGACGGGCCCCGGGTGCAGGGGCCTGGCTCTGCTTTGCCGGGAGCGGAGCTGCCCCTGTTTCTGAAGCCGAGACGGTTCGGGAGGCAGCAGAACCACGCCTGCCCCCACACAGGGCCCTATCCGGGCCGGGGTCTCGGGAGAGCCGGGATCCGTTCTCAACCAGCTGTGCTGGTCTCCGTGTAAACACGAAACCAACACTGGCAGCTTCAGGCTCAAGAGCCAAGAGCCTGGCCCTCTGCTCCCTAAGGCCTGGTTGCCCACTCCCCCGCTTGGCTGTCCCCCAAGCCCGAAGCACGGGCCGCGCTGGCGGATGCACACAGTCTGTGCCCACCCGACCCCGGGCCCCCACCCGTGAAGGGACAGCCAGCACTCTGCCCTGTCAACCGCTCCCCGCCCGCCACAGGCCCCCTTCCGCATCGGACTTCCAAGGCTGTGTTGTCGCAGGTAATTAAAGGGTTTTAATTAAATTAGGATCCCATCTGGCTGGGATCAGTCAGGCCCTTAACGAGGATTGTGTGTCAGCAACATCAGAATGTGGAAGGGGACGCAGACGTGTGGGGGCTGAGCGGGGGGACTGGAAGCCTTTCAGGCGGGGGTGAAGCCTCCCTCGGAGCCCCTGGTTGGCTGCCTGCCTCCCGGAATGGCGGCCCGTGTGCCTTGATGGCGGGCAGAGGGCGGAGACCAGCGCTGTCCCTCGTTTGTTCTTGTCTGTGAGTCTAGGAACCCGCCGAGGGGTGGCAAGAGATGTGAGCACGACCTCAATTCTACAAGCGAGGAAACCGGTCCACAGGAGTGGGGTGCTCAAACACACCCATCCAACCAGGTGGAACGAGACTTAAGCGCTAGACGGAGATCCCATAAGACAGAAACTTGGTAGGAATCAGACAGAAATGTGGGTTTTCTCCAGCAGAAGAGGCTGAAGGTAGCCTGCCTAGGGCTGGCGTGACATTTCTATCCCACAGCGTTTTCAGGGAGCAAGACGTTGCCAGCCATTTCTAGGTGATGGTCTTTGTCCTCACAGCCCAAGATGGCTGCTGGAGCTCCAGCGCTCGCACACACATTCCAGGCAGTGGGATGGAAGACGGAACAAAGAAGAAGGGCCACGCTGTCTTGCGGTTTCTGGACGTCGCCAGATAACCCCTTGGCTGTGTCACCGCTCATAGCTCAGTCCCATGGCTACATCTTGGTGCAAGGGAGGCAGAGAGGTGATCATTTCAGGCAGCGCGTGTGTCCAGCTGAGAACGGAGGGGTTCGTTACTATGGAGAAGGGGGGATGGAGGTTAGGAAACAGGAGGATTTCTGCCACATGTGATGATGGAGCAGAACCAGGTCTCCACCTCTAGCCTGGTCCTTTGCCCTCCTCGCCAGGAGCAAGGCTGCAGTTAACCTCAGCTCACCGCCAAAGACACAGAGGAGGACGCAGCATTTGATAAGCAGCTCGTTTAATCTTCCCAGCAATGCTGCAGGGAGGTCGGTGCTAGCTTTACTCATGGGGGTGAGGGCGGTCTGGGAGGTTCTATCATTTGTCCACCCCAGTTATAAACTACAGACCCAGGGGTGGGATCCTCCCATGAACTCAGGGTGCCAGCTCGAGGGAACTGCCAGCTTATCAGGGGTGGCCCCGAGACCATCAGCTGGGAGACTCGGCCAGGGGTCCTTCGCTGGGATTGTTATCAGACCAGCCTTTGACCTTGGCAAGCCAACAGGAAACAGGGTCCCCACTGCTGAGTGCCAGGTCTCCTCTGGCATCTGCGCCTCTGTGAGGAGCGGCTACAGCGTTGGGACAGGTTCAAGCCTCGGGCTCACGAGGGCACGGTCCTCTGGTAACAAAGCCTCCACAGCTCCCAGCTTGGAGGGCAAAGCCTCCAGCACAATGGCAGCCAGAGGCTCTGGTTGTAAGCTTGACCTTATGGTCCGAACCTGTAGTTTCACGTGGCTAATCAGTGGTCAGCAAACTCATTAATCAACAGAGCCAAACATCAACAGGACAACGATTGAAATTTCCTTGGAGAGCCAGAAACCGAATTCTGCGCCTGGGCCACGAAGTTTCAGTCGCACTGTATGTACACGCCCACATGTGGTATTTTGTGGAAGAGCCACACTCAAGGGGCCAAAGAGCCGCATGTGGCTCTGCCCACCACGGGGCTAGGGACGTGGGCTGTGGGCGGTGCAGCAAGTGCTGCCAAAACAAAGCTTGGAAGAGCTCAGGTGCATGTAATTGAGTAGATTCGAAACCCGAGAGAACATCTTGACCACGCCCTTTCTTTGCCTCGGCTGTAAAATAAAGACTGCAGGTTGTGGTGCTGTCTCTCCATCAGAGAGCAGTGTCCCACCTAGCCCCGCTTTATTCTCTTCTCTGTCTTCTTTCATCCTTCCCTGCCCCCGTCAGGCTCACCCCGGATGGTGCTGAGCGCAGCACATGCCTCAGTGACAGGGCGGTAGCTTCCCAAGCTCTCGTCCCGCAGACTGCCTCGTTTATCTGGCCGTGTTAGCCTGAGTTTGACATGTTTGATCTAGCATGCTGGCAGGTGCTCCCCCCCCCCCTCCCCGATCTTGCCTCTGCCCTATGGGCTGGTGGTATCTCCCCTCGCCCGGCCCCAGACCCCGGTTCTCCCCACAGACCATAGACTCTGAGTCCTAAAAGATAGCATCTCTCTCTCTCTCTCTCTCTCTCTCTCTCTCTCTCTCTCTCTATCCCAGCCATGACATCGGATCTCTTTCCAACACAGAGCAACTGGATCTGTGTCCCCCACAGCCCTGTACACATATCACTCGATGATCCAGGCCCCTGGTTACCCACGACCTTCGGCTGCCTCTAACCCCGCCCCCCCCCCCACACACACCCTTCTCAGAGCTTCCCTCCCCACCCACTGCCTCATGCGTCTCTGAGCAATGGGCCTTGCCACAGGAGTGCTCATGCAAGGTCACCGGCATTCCTGCCAAGGAGGGGGCAGGGGTGACTCAGTTCCCGCTTGCTCATCCCAGGAAAGGAGAGAGAGGGGGGAGGGAGGAGGGAGGGGGGAGGGACTCAGGCGCCCATTCGCGCTTGCCTGCAGCTTCTCAGGAGGAAGACAGCTTGCTGGGGTGACCTGATGTGTATTCCCTCCAATTAGCTTCGCAGACTGCTGGGGAGACTCACCCCGTTAGAGACCGGAATGCTGAGGCCCGCACAGCGCCCGCCTGTGCCAAGTCCGAAGGGCAGAGACGCTCCAGGTGCTCTGATGCCCGGAAAGTCCCGAAACTGTCACAGGGCAGTTCCTGCCCCAGAGAAACTCCGTTCTGAGGAGGACAGCCAGGCCCTGGCCCTGGGATCTCCGGTCTGACGCTGAGATAGCAAGCCATGACCTTGAAGAGCCCCATCTGGTGGGCTTGTCCTAGGATGGAGGAGTGGGGCAGCCCCCACTAGTCTGAGCCTGGGGGACAGGGCCGGGACCAGGACCAGCAGCCTGGTCACTGCAGGGTGGTGGTCGGGGAGGACGGAGGGTGGGGGCGAGGGCAGGGCCCAGAGCTTCTCCAGGGAGAGGAGGCCAGCTCCCTCCTAAGGGCCTGCTCCCCTGTGTGTGCTTGCCCCGTAAGAGGGTCCATTTCAGCGACTGGGGACCATCTCCCAGAGGCACAGTGCTCCCCAAGGGGGCAGAGGTTGGCGCTTTGTAGCCAGAGGCAGTTGGATGGCCCCTCCCCCTGGTGAGGACCCAGGGGCTGCGGAAGTGCGGTGATGGCGAGAGGAGCGGGACCCAGGGGCTGGTTCCGAAGAATCCGATTCTGGAGGAAATCTGTCAGCCCGCTCTGGCCGTGCAGCCGCCGGTGACGGGGAAGGCAGGGAAGGAGGTGAAACGAAGTTATTGAAATGAACCCACCCCCTGCGCGGGCAGAGCTGTGCGCCAGGCAGGCCGGCCCTCCAGCTGTCGGCAGCATCTGGCTCTCCACGGGAGGAAGGGGCTGGGGTTGGGGGTCAGATTGCCCCCGGTCCTGCTGTAGGTCAGCCAGGCCCCACCGAGGAGGACCCAGGACCACCACCTGCTGCTCCCCAAATCTTGTCCTCCAGCACCCACAGGGCCATGGGAGGGGGTCCTGGCTGGTGTCCGGTGGGTGGGCACCTGCAGGGGAGACAACAGCCCCAAGTCCCCTGCGGGAGGCCCGGGCCCTGGGCCCCTCCGAACACGAGTGCCCGTCCCCAGGGCAGGAGGAGGCAGTGGCGTGGGGCAGGGGGGTGTCTCGTGCTCTGCCCAGAGGACACGGTGCAGGGCAGAGGGGCTGGGGGAGGAGAGCTCGTCACGTGCCCTTTCCAGGGCATGTCATACGAGGCGGCTTCTGAGGCCCATCCAGCTCTGCCCGCACTGCGAGGACACCTTGCTGAGTGCTGCTGGGCAGGGCGAGGCCATCCGCCCTCACGCCAGGACTCTCTAACCGGGGCTGCACCGCCAAAGGGACCCCAAAGAGCAGAGCTAGAAGGACCCCCAGAGAAGACACTGCGATCTTGGCAGTGAGGACCCAGCCTTCCCCCTCCCTGAGCCCCGAGAGGCCCAGCCACCTCCCAGGGGAGGTGCCCCCGCAGCCACGGTTCTGAGGGTCTCCTGGGGGCAGGGGCGTGGCTGCTCTCAGGTCCCCTGTGCCTGTCCCTTCACCAGCAGGTCCTGAGACTGAAAACCCAGCCCCCGGTTCTCTGAAAGGACCTTCCCAGGAGCAGCAGGGCCAGGCACAGCTGGAGAGGGCAGGGAGCCGAGCCAGAAAGGACCTCCGAGGTCACCCGGGCCGTCCTCCAGGTGTGGCCCCTGAGCCCGGAGCACGGCGTCTACCTGGCCACGGGTTAGAGGGCACATTCCCGGGCCCCACCCAAACCTCCGTGGGCCTGGAACCCAGAAATCAGCTTTAACACACCGTCCTGGCGGCTCAGAGACCCGTCCGTAGTCGAGAGCCTCTGGGCTGGGCCAGCTCCTCGTTTTAGAGAAAATAAATGAGGGTGCGGACTTGCTCAAGGCCACAGAGCAGAATACTGCTGGATCCGGGACCCCCACGGGCCCACCCAGATGGCAACCCAGGCAGGTAACCCCTACCAGCTCTCCTGCCCCCACCCCCCCGCGCCCCCATCTCAGGCTGCAGAAGTGTGCTGATGGCGGCCAGAGGAGCGGGGCCCAGCGGCTGGTTCCAGCTCTCTCCCCTCCCTTACCCCCCCCCCCCCGCCCCATCAGCTACTTTGGCAGATGCCGCCCCATCAGCGCCAGCAGCTGTCCGAGCCCTGCAGCTCCGGCTCCAGCAAATGGCCTGCCACCACCTGAGAAACGCTGGCTGGACTCCGGGGCCCTTTCCCTGACAAGGATCCGATGCCGGGAAAGCTTTATTCCCTGCTCCAAGAACAAGATTCTGCACACGGAAGCTGACAATCAGGCGATTTCACGAGACGCCCCCCCCCTCCCGCCCCCCACAGACAGATACCACGGAACAGGTCCGGCACACCCTCCATAGCCTGGCCTCCCCCAGCCCCACAGCCAAGAGGGGGGGCAACATCTCCATCAAGTCCAATGTGCCAGGTGAGATACTGAAGGGCGGCTCACCGCACAAGGATGCTCGCAGAGGAGCCAGCGGGAGGGGGGGCGGGGAGGGGAAGGAGGGCCATGGCGCACAGGCAGCTGCCCCCTGTAGCCTTGGTGCTGGGCGAGCCCCCATCACCCTCTGTCTCCGCTGAACAAAGGGTGTCGCGTGGGCACGAGGAGGGTGAAGAGCGATGGCAGGAGAGGGATTTTGGAAAGGGGGTGGCCTGGCTGGAGGCGGATATCTATTTGTCACAACATCAAAGACCCCAAAGTCACCACTCCAGCCTCAAGCCGAGCTCGGTCCACCATCCCAGACAAGGGGCTCAGGGTTGCCCACTGAGAGGGCCCGGGGCGTTCCTCCTGCCTCCGCCCCCCAGGCCTGGCTCCCAGGGAGCCCCATATCAGCCATCCTCCTCTGCCTCCTGGCGCCCACACTGCAGAAATACCCCTCTCCCTGTCGCTGTCCTGTCTCAGGACGGCAGGGAGGGAGCCAAGGTGTTGTGGCCTCCCTGGCTGCCAGCCCCAGGGGCCGCCCGGACACAGCATCCGCCTGTCGCTCAACGGGGACACCCGTGCGGCTGCGGGGAGACCCTCTCCGCCTCCAGGGCACCGGTGTCCTAGGGGCTCGCTCCACGACCTCAGGGTAGAGGCCAGCACTCGGGACCCCTTCCGGGCCACACGAGACTCAGCCCCGGGCCCCCTGGCATCTCCGTCTCTCCCCCGACTCCCTGCCTGAGGCTCCTCCCCTGCCCTGCCCATCGTCCAGACAGACGGCCTCCGGGGTGGGCGGGCCTGTCCTCCATGGCCGGCCCGGGGTCAGCCGGAGGGGTAGTAGGGAGTGTCGCTGTGGTAGTTGTAGTCGGGGCACACCTTCTGCACCAGCCGGTAGTCCGTGCTGTAGAAGGCGATGTAGACACACACGACCTTGAAGGGCTGGGAGCAGCTCCAGGTGGCGGAGCTCTGGGCGTGGTCTCGGGAGCAGGTCTTGGCCGGGTCGTGGGTGCAGAGCGAGGTCCGGCGGCCCCGCTCCACCTTCTCCCGCTCCACGCGGCAGTTGAAGCTTTTGGAGGCCTTGGCCTCGATGTAGATCTGCTGCTCCTGGTGGAACTCCACGGCCTTACTGGGGGGCACGAGGCTGATGGAGATGTTGCCCTGGCCCGTGGCGTTGTGCCGGAAGTGGACGCTGAAGGTCCCGTTCCCGTGGTCCACGATCTTCCCCGTGACCAGCAGGTTCAGGGCCACCGTCTTGATGTTGGAGTAGAAGTCGCCCCAGCCAAAGATTTTCTTCACCTTGGCTGAAGGCGGGGGGCTGTGTTTTGGGTGGTTGGGGGGCTGCCCGAGGAACCCCCATGCCTCCCCCGGTGGAGCCAGCAGCCCTAGGAGAGTCGAGTTGGCCAGGGGGCGGGACTTAGGTGAGAGGTGGCCCCGCTTCCGAGGCATCCGGGGCCGGGACTGGCTCTTGGGGTCATCATGCTCAGGGTCCTCTGAGCCGGGGGGACCATCATCCTGGCCACAGATGACCTGCGGAAGGAGTTGTGATGAGCGTGGGGGCAGTTCTGGGCCATGGATCCCCACTGCCAGCATCACCTCCCTCCCTGTCTCTTCCACTGACCCGAGGGCCCCTGTACTGCCCACTTAGGCTGGGGGCTGGGTGTATGCTCTGACTGGCATCACGCTCCCATCTCCTCCCCCCACCTCCCCTCCCCACTTTCTTGCCTCTGACCACCATTTAAAGCCTAAAAGGATGGAGGGGAATTCTCTCCAGTGGACCCCGGCTCCGGAGATACAGGGTCCCTAACCCTAGGGCGGCCCTCCGATGGGGCGGCCCAGCTCCTGCTCCTGGGAGAGCCGCTGTGTGAGGGCGGCAGCATATCCCTGCCCTGACAGAGCCCCGGGCAGAGGGAGATGGAGTAAAATCCCCGGCTCATGGGGGAGGCACCCTCTCTGCCCTCAGAGAGCCCCAGCTCGGACAGAAGAGCTCCATCCTGTGCTGGGGGAGCCCCCAGGTGGACTTGCCTCTTGGACTTGCTGGTCTGCTGGGGAGAGGGGCACCATCCTCTCCCAGGGCAGGGTCTACCCTCAGCGCAGTGGGAACCAACAGACAGTGGAGTGAGAACTCGGAGCCAGTGACAGCCTCTCTCAAGTCTAAGCGGCAGGCCTGGGGGAGCCTGGAGTGCCTTTCACCCTGAGGATGGCCGAGGGCATGGAGAGCTTAACCCTCCCTTGCCCCCGGGGCCCACCGGAGATGACAGGCCAGGACATGACTGGCAGGATGAGGTCGGGTCACTATTCCCATTCCACAGATGAGGGCACCAGCGCTCAGGGGCTCCGTCACCAGGAGACTAAGTCACAGAGAGCCCGTCCTCCCTCTTCCCCACACTCCCAGCCTCACAGACCAGAACGTCCTTTAAGTCCTTTCACGGGGGTGTGATCCAAGCCCCATCCCCACCCCAGTCTCCTGTAAAACTGCCAAGGCTCTCTCTGCTGGACCAGCTCTGGCAGCGGCGACTCGGGGCAGCTTCCTGGAGGGGGGGGGGGGGGGCAGCAGGGCAGCCTGACCGAGCTGCTCAGGACAGCTCTGGAGGGCATCCAGGAGACCAGGTTTCCTGAGGGCAGCCGCCTGGCGTATGTCTGCTCAGCTTTGGACCAGAGCACTCACCCCAAGTGTCTGCTACCAGCACCAGGAGCGCCTGGATTTGCTGGCCTGGGGGTGTGTGTGGATGAGGGATCCCTGAGGGCTCCAGAGGGGTTTGGGGTCTTCATGCCCCCTGTTCTGGCTCTGGTGATGCCCGCCAGGCCTCCGGTGGGTGGGGCAGCGGGAGGGGAGGCTCCCAGGGGCTGAGCTAAAGGCTGCAGCTCTGTGCGCGCTTGGCCCCGGGGGGGTCGCGGCTGAATGGGTGGAGGGTGGGGAGAGGGGCCGCAGGTGGGGTGTGAGAGGGAAGGGCTCTTGCACACAGTGGGTGGCAGAGGGGATTGCTGCTTTGAGGAGAGGGGCAGGTCCAGATGTGGACCTGAGGCTTCTCCGCGGCAGGATGGGGGGTGGGGCGCGGACGGCGGGCGCTGGGTCGGAGGGAGTGAAGCCCTACGCTGGGGCCCGGGGTGGGGTTCCCCGGTGTCCGGGGCCCCCCGGGCAGCCATGAGCGACAGCACCGGGGAGCAGCTCCGGGCGCCCGGCTCAGCTGCCGTGAGCGCCCGGGGCGGGAGCCGCCTGCCCAGGTCCTGTGGGGCTCGGGCTGCGCGCAGCCGGGAGAAGAGAGGAAAACAACAGGCGGGGAGGGCGGGCGCGGGCGGCGCGGGAGCGAGGGACCAAGCCCGCCTGGACCGGCTCCGCGCGCCGGGGGACCCCAGCCTGGGGCCCTCTGGGGCCCCGAGATCAGGAAAAAGCCCAAGCCCCTGGACCTGGCGGGTTCCCAGCTCACCACTCACCCCTGTCCCCCTCCGAGCGGCCCGGGCTCCTGGAAGGAAGGGGTCGGGTAACCCCGGGCGACCCAAGGGCCGGCCTTTCCGCCGCTGCAGGTCGCGCCTCCCGCCACCAGCGGCCGAATGGGTGGGCCAGCCCGGCATCGGCTCCCCGCCCCTATTAACCCGTTCTGCGCCCTCTTCGGCCTCGGACCCGCCCTCTCCCCCGGCCGCCAGGCGCTCCCTCCATCCCGGGGATGCGGGGGGAAGGGAGAAAGTTTCCGGGCTCGGCAGCTTCCCGCGCTCCCCCAGTCCTCCGCGCCCCAGCCCTGCGCGCAGCTCCCCGCGGGCCGCTCACCAGATAGAGGCTGCCCTGCACTAGGAACACGAAGCAGCAGCGAGTCAGTTGCATCCTCCTCCTTGGCTCTCGCGCCCCTTTCTCTCCTCTTTTTCCTCTCGGGGTCCCAGGGCCCCGCCTCACCCCTGCGCTGTTCAGGCGCGCCGTCCCATGCTCCGGGAGCCGGCGACTCGCGGCCCTGGCTTCTGCCTGTCGCCGGGGACCGACCCCGCCCCCTTCGGTCCAGCTGTGCGGCCGCCGCCCCCTTTCCCGGGTCCAGCTGAGCGCCGCGCCGCCCCCTCCGCAGGTCCCAGCTGTGCGCCTCGAGGGGTCCCAGGTGCGCGGTGGCTCTGCCGCTCCGGATCTGCGCGCGGCAGCCCCTTCGGTGCCAGCGGCGCCGCTCTCGCCCAGATGTGCTGGGGACCCGCGCGCGCGCCCGTCCCCGGTGCTAATTCCCCAGACCAGACGTCCCCTCCCGCCCCGTCGTGGCGCGCCCCCTGGCGGACGCCCCTGGCCGCGCCGAGCCCGGCCGCCGCTCCCGGCGCAGCACCCGCCAGACTGGAGCGCTCCCGGCGCCCGGGCGACTCCCGCTGCCTCGTCCCTCCAACCAGCGGCGGCGGCTGCAGCTGCGGCGGCAGGTACCGTGAGCTCTCCCCTCCCCACCACCACCCGCCTCGAACCTCCGGAGTTAACTCCTACCCTGCCGGCCTGGCCCGCAGCTCGGGACCCGGGACAAAGGGGGCAAGACTTGGGGGAGGAGAAATTCTTGGAAATACAGAGAGAGGGCGGTGACCAGGGCAGGGACCCTACCTTCTCCCCCGTTCCAGCAGGGCCTTAGGCATCTGCTGCTCTACCCTCCGCCCCAGAAGACCTGGAATTTGGAAAGATCATCCCCCCCCCCCCCAAACCCATTCCAACAGCAACAACAATTGCAACCTTTCCCCAGAGTCGAAAGTCTGCTTTCTGTCTACAAGGCTGGCTTCTGTGCGAGGGAAGTTCTTCTGGGTGTCTAGCCTGTACTCCTTTTGTTATAATGTCAGTTCCTTTCCTTTTCCACTTTACACAGTTATTTGGTATAACTGTTCTCTCCTCTCCCCTCACCCCCCGGCCCCCAACACACACACACACACACACACACACACACACACACACACACACACACACGTTTGGCTAAAGCCCTGTGCGGAAAAGGCCGCTAGGGGTTAAGCTGGGCTCTGGGGCTGGGGTCAGGGGTAAGCCTCCTGAGAAGCTGGGTAGTGAAGTGGGCAAGGACTGGGGGGGAGGGGGCCTGCTCCTCTATTCTTCACTCCGCATCAACCCTGTGACCCGGGCAGTCACCGGGCTGGGCTGTGGGACTCCTATTCCAGCAGGGCCCCTGGTTAACTCTAGTTTCTGTAAACTTCCAGGGCAGGGAGGAAGAATAGGACTTCGATAGGAGCCCCCCCCCCCCCCCCCGACACACTAATCTTCACATCTCCTTCCTGGAATTTAGGGCCCCTTTAGTCCTTAGAAAAAGCAAAGGCCGGGTCCTAGCATCCTGTGAAGGCTGTGAGGGTGAGGAAGTACCCCAACATTTGGGTGGGCACTCTGCTCTGTGGCCCTAGCAGGTCTCCAGCTACAGCCACCCCCCCCCCCCCCCCCGCAGGCACCCAGCCTCCTCCCCCACCATCTGCCAGGCCGTGCGCTGAGAATGCAGATGAATCTGAACACCAGCCTGGGCCGCGCGGCTGAGGGAGACGGCTTCTGCAGAACCCAGACAGCACACCGAGCCCCCCGCTCCCCAGGCGCCCTTCCCTAATGATGGGGGTGGGGTGGGAGTGTGCCTGTCTAGCAGAAGACCCCAAAGGCCAGGGGAGGAGGGAACAGCTAAGTCCTGTTGGCCTCTGGTCCGGCTGGGAGGAGGAAGCTGCGGGGCTGAGCGTGGGCAGCTGGTTCCGGCGCTCGGCTAGGCAGAGGCAGAGCCAGGCCCACTCCTTGCACATCTCCAGAAGGCCCTGCCCCCAGGAGAGCAGCGGGGGCCAGAAGAAAGAGTACAGCTTTGCAGGCCAGGCAGCTCTGGCTTCCATTCCGGACCCGGCTGTGTGACCTTGGGCAGGTGGCTTTGGTTCTCTGGTGCCAGTTTCCTGATCTGTTGTTGCAAGAACTAAATGAGATGACATGTGCAAACAAAGCTCAGGCACAATGGCTGGCAGGCAGTCGTGGGAGTGCAATGAAGGAAAGTCCTCGCTTTTCGGCTTCCCACACATTTGCTCTGGCTGCTTCTCCTGCCAGGCTTGCCCTCGCTGCCCTCTTGGCCATTCCTGGCTCTCACTTCCTTCAAGTTTCCCCCTCAGCATCCATCCATCAACCACTCATCAAGCCTGTCCTCGATGCCAGGCACCAGGCCAGGGGCTGGGAAACAGAGATGAATGGGGCCTTCAAGGATCTCACTGGCTGGTGCTGAACGGAGACATGGAAATCAACGACTATAACCCAGCGCGGTGAGCGGAATCACAGATCTCCGTACTGGGCATTATGGATGCACCAATGATAGTAGAGACGGGAACAGGGTGAGTCAGGGATGGCTTCCTGGAGGAGGTGATGCCACAGTGGTGAGGAGGAACGAGCCAGGCGAGGGCTGTTCCTGGCAGGGGCGCTGACTGTCAAAGGTCTGGAAGCAATTTGCTGTTCTGGCACACAGAGGGGAGAAGAGGAAGCTGGAGCAGAGGGCTGGGGCCACCTGAGGGAGGGTCTTATGTGTCAGGTCAAGGAGTTAGGACTTTTGTGAGGATCCTTTGAAGGATTGGAATAAGGGGGCGGGTGATTATAGTCAGAATTGCATTTTGGAAAGATTGTGGAGAATTCACTGGAAAGAGGAGAGACTAGAGGGGGGAACCAGTTAGGAGATAAATGCAATGGTCTGGGGTGAGAGAGCGGGGGGGAGCCGAAGGCATCTTTAGGAGGTAAAATAATCGGGATCTGGTTGTTGCTGAGATGAGGGGGGACGGGAGAAAGGGAGTCAGGTTTGATACCCTGTGGAGAGCGGCTACAGCATTTGGACAGGTTCAAGCCTCAGACTAATGAGAGGGCACGATCCTCTCGTGGCAAAGCCACCTGCAAGTCCCAGCACAATTATAGCCAAAGGTTATAGTTGTGAGCTTGACCTTATGGTCTCAACCTGTGGCCCCACGTGGCTGAGTGATGTGGGCTGCGGGAGGTGCAGCAAGTAAAAAAGCTTGATCAGGTGCATGTATTTGAATAGATTAAAAACCCACGAGAAGGTTGTAAACATCTTGACCACGCCCTTACTCTGCCTGGTGGAATCAGGCTATAAAAGAAAGACTGCTTGTAGGCCATGGCACTGTCTCTCTAATAATTGGCAGCATCCTACCTAGCCCCAGCTTTATTCTCTTGTCTGTCTGTCTTTAACCCTTCAGCATCACCACCCTCATCTCCCCTCAGGTTCACCCATGGCCGAGCTGGCCCGGCACAATACCCTGTGTTTCTTGTTTGGGCAACAGGCAAGATGCTTGCTGAGATGGGCACCCAGGGGAGGGAAGGAAGGTGGGTTGTGGGGAGAAAGGGGGACAGGGTCAGCTTTGGGCCTGTCCAGTCTGGGAGCTGTTGGCCGTTCCAGGGCAGAAGCAAGTCTAGCCCTGGGTGCTGAGGATTCGGATATACAGGGTATACAAGAGGGGCAAGCAGCTCAGGTGGACACTGGCATTTAAGGGGTGGGCTGAGGAAGAACAGCTCCCACAGGCCCAGGGCAGGCACAGGCAGCCATGGGAAGGAGGCAGGTGGGCTGATGGGGCTCTCCCACTTGAGTGCACCCAGCCGAGCAGGAGTCTCTGCACACACACATTCCAGGGCCCATCCCAGGGAATCTTAGTCAGTCTATGGGAGCCCAGAACCATGTATTTTTTTAAGCCCTTGTCCCACCCCCGCTGATGGCGATGGAGGTGGCCTCTGGGCTTCTTACTCTGATAAACTCTGGTGTGTGTGTGTTGGGGGGGGCATCGGGAAAAGGGGAATGAGAAGCAGCTCAAAAGAGCGGAGTGGCCTGCATAGGTAGAGACAGACCGAAAATCGAGTTTGGCTGAGATTCCTCTGGCAACTGTATCCAATCTCAGTTCCCCAGGTGCTCCCGGGGTGGGAAAACAGCTGTGCTGGAGGTAACCCCGGGCAGGCTTGCCATTCAGGCTCACCTCCGTGTTTCTCCCAACTCCCCTCCCCTGCCACACCCTGCAGACAGCAGATGCCCAATGCTCAGGCCTTAGTGCCCCTCGGCCCACACCCGGCCTCCCCGGTGCCCGTTTGCACCCTGGATGTGGGTTGGCTGAGCATTTATTTGCTCAGCACGTCAATGCCTTCACCTGCTTCAGTCTCAGCCTTAGGAGAATCCTACTTCCCTCCCCTCCCCTCCCCGCCTCTCCTGTGGTGGTGGTGGTGGTGCTTCGGAAAGAAAACAACACAGTAGGGGCCTAATCAGTGCTCACTGAATGAATGGAAAAGAGGGTTCCTGATGGTTTAAAAGGCAGAGCGTGGATGCCCTTGAGCCAGCTGGAGCAGAGCGGTCCAGGGGGAGAGGTGGCAGCAGGTCATTATCATTAATAATCATTCGTTTACCTGACAATCTGCAGTTTTAAAGGGTTACCATAGAGTGCTGTGTAGAGGGGCTGCCGGAGCCCAGAGGGAAACCCTAATTTAAATGAGGGGGCCAAGGACGACTCCTAGAGAAATGATCTTGTTATATATGGATCGGGCCAGGGGGGAGGGGAAGGAAAGAACCTTCCAGGCAGAGGAAGCAGCTCATGCAAAGGCCAGCGATGAAAGCAGGCCGGGGAACGAGGTTCTGATGAGGACGAGATGAAAGAAGCATTTGTTCTACAAATAGTTATCAGAGTGTCTACTTTTATGTGGGTCCTGGGCTGGGTGTGGGGTACACCTGTGAACGGAGAGTCTGCAGCACGTATTCGCAGGGAGAATGTGGGCTTTGGGGGAGACGGAGATTAGGCAGCTAAACACAAGAAAACACAAGCTCCGAGGTGTTGGCAAGTGGCATGAGGAAGAGCTGCGCGTTCTGAGCCAGACACCGAGGAGGGGTCCCCGGAAGGAGTCGGGGGAAAGTCTGAGAGATGCGACACCTAGAATCTCAGGATGAGGAGGCCTTGGCCAGCCGCAGAGCTGGGGAGGGGCTCCAGGCAGAGGCAACAGTGCATGCTGAGCCGGGAGAGGGGAGAGAGAGACTTCGTGCTTTGGAGAAGCTGAAGGGATTGGGTGTAGCAAAGGAGGTGGGGGTGGGAGTGGAGGGAGAGCCAGAGGGGTGGGTGGGGAATGGATCTAGGGCTTTATGGACCTAGTCAAGGTGTGGGGTTTCATCCTGTGACCAAGGTGTGTTGTTTCCAATTTCAAGTTTTGACAGGGGTCAGTCAGGTTTGCACTTTAGAACAATCACTAGAAAGGTCACTCTGACCATTGTGTGGAGGCTGGATTTGAGAGGCTGGGTGAAACTGGAAGCTGGGCTGAAACCGGTGTGGCTCAGTGGCTAGAGCATTGGCCTGCGGACTGAAAGGTCCCAGGTTCGATTCCGGTCAAGAGCATGTGCCTTGGCTGCGGGCACATCCCCCAGTAGGGGGTGTGCAGGAGGCAGCTGATCAATATTTCTCTCATCAGTGTTTCTGTCTATCCCTCTCCCTTCCTCTTTGTAAAAAAAAATCAATAAAATATATATTTTTTAAAAGAAACTGGAAGATGGGAGGTGATGGTGGCCTGAATTAGGGCAGAAACCCTTGGGATGGGAGGAGGCAGTGACCTTGGAGGATGTTTAAGGGGTGGGATGGAGAGGAGTTAGATTCTAGGGTACAATCTGGACATGAGGGGAAATCTCCGTTTCTTCCTCCAACTCTCCCCCAACCCCACCCCCCGACCCACAGGAGTCACATGCGCATGCAGTGCACACACATAGGTGCCCTCCTGCCTGGGGACACAGGGCACACAGCAGGCGTGCATGGGGGAGAGGCAGCGGGCGGAGTGGAGGCGGTCCAGGGAGCTCAGGTGTGTGGCTGAAGAGCCGGGTGCAGAGTGGAGTGCCCACTGCAGGTGTGCGTATGAGCCTCGAGGGTCACCAGAGGTGAACGTGGGAAGAGCTTGCAAAAGACCCGTCTTTGGAGGTGCAAGATGGGGCTGCTAGGGCCAGTCATGTAGGACGGAGGGGAGAGAGGGGGCCACAGGGTGGGGGAGGGGCAAGGGAGCCAACGAAGCAGGTGCGAGACCTCTGGTCTGAAAATCCAGAGGGAAGCTGCCCACTGACATCCCAAACTGTGGCCGCCTCAGGGTCCTTCTGTCTGTGCCCTGCCTCTCACCGCCCGCACCAGCCCGGAGGGACCTGTGCCCATAGAGGCTGCCACCCGTGCTGGCGGAGAGCGGGAAGGGCAGGGACGCGGAGCCCAGCAGCCCTAGAGCAGGAGTCCGGCTCTGAGGTCTGCTTCCTGGGCAATCTCGGGTGAATCTCCCCATCTTCTTTGGGCCTCAGCCTCCCTGTCTGTAAGGGGGGGGGTGGAGTGGGGGGCCTTACTGCCCTCTCACAGGGTGAGGACGCGCTGAGTGTGAGCATCTGGCTGGCACGCAGCACCCCTGGCCTTTGTGCGAATTGTGCTGGAGGAAAGCGGTTTGAAAACGGGGACGCACCGAACAAAAGGACTCTGGTCCTGCTCCTTCCTGCCGCATCTCAGGCTGCTTCTCCAAACAGGGCCTGCGCTGGGCCGCCAGGCTGCAGGGGCCCTGGCAGGGAGCTGACACCTGGCCTGGAGCCCGCACCTGGCACCGGGTCACCTGTCCGCCACCTGTCGCCTGGACCCAGGTCGCTGTGGCCAACTCCAAGTCCCGCAGGGGGCGATGGAGAGGCGCGCGGGCGGGGCGTGTGGGGCGTCGGAGGCCCGTGGGGTTCCTGCGCCACCTGGTGAGCACTTGGGGCGCTTCCTACGGACGCTGCATCGGAGCAAAGAGGGAGAGGCGGAGCCCGCCAGAGCCCGCGGCCCGGGAGCCTGCTGGTGCAGGTCCGGGTGCGGGGAGGGGCGGGGGGCGCTGCGTAAAGATTCCTCACAGCAGCCACGGGCTCAGTCCCGGATTTGCCAGTGTCTTGGGCAGGTGGCTTCGCCTCTCCATGCCTCAGTTTCCTCATGGGGATGATAACAGGCCGCCCAGGTCAGGCTGTTGAGAACAGCCCCGGCACATAGTAGGTGCTCAGTAAACTCTGGCTATTGTTCCGTTACCCGCTCAGCCACAGGGTTTCAGATGCGGGGCTCACGGTGGGGGCAGGGGGCGGCGGCGATAGTGCAAACAGGCTGGGAGGGGAGAGGGTTCCTGCGAACCGAACCGGCGCGGAAACGGAGCCTCCGCCGGAGTTTGCAAAGTGGGTCAACCCGACCTCTGCGGCGAGCAGTTCCGCCTCCTCTGCCCCGGGGAGGCGCAGGGTGGGGGAGAGGCAGGGCACCCCGGGCACAGGATGGGGTAGAGAGAGGCAGGGCACCCCGGGGCGCAGGGTGGGGTAGAGAGAGGCAGGGCACCCCGGGCACAGGATGGGGTAGAGGCAGGGCACCCCGGGGCGCAGGGTGGGGTAGAGGCAGGGCACCCCGGGGTCCCCAAGCACCCCTGACCCTCGGGTTCACTTCGAGAAACCCGGCCACATCAGCCTGAATCGGAGGCTCTCCCACCTCTGGAAGCCGGTGGGCATCGGGGCTAGAGCACCAGGTGGCAGCCACCTCGGGGGGGCGATCAAGGCTTCCCTCCCGGGGTGTCCCCTTCTGCCTGCGGGGGAGGGGGCTGCTGCCCGCGCTTCTTTTCCTCTGGCGATGCCCCAGGCGGCCTTGCCTTCCATTCGCAGGCCGCTGGTGACGCCTGGCGGCCGAGGGAAGCAGGAGCGCGACCCCCACTCCGGGAAGAACCCCCACCGAGAAGCTTTTCACAGCCTCAAGGCCGGGCCAGGCTGGGTGGGGGCGGGAGGGGCGCAGACACTGCGGGGGGGGGGGGGGGCGTCCGGCGGAAGGGATTCCCAGAGCAGCCCTGGCCCGGGCTTCTGCTGCGGGGATGGAACCTGAGGTCTTCCCTCCAGATCAGATCTGAGTCGGGGCAGGGCGGAGTGACGCCCACTGAGGAAGGCGCAGAGTTGGGGTGTAGCCAGAGGACAGGCCAGGGCATTCAGGAGGAACATCTCCCTGGTTTTCTCCCTCCATTTGGGGTCGTTACTGTTTCACGTTGGTGTCCCAGCCCTCACCCCCCAGGATTTCAATGGGGGGGGGGGCAGTGTAGGGCAGTGTGCATGGGGAGAAATGAGCCGGGGGATGGTCATAGCCTGAGAGGGTCCTCAGTACTGGCAGATCCCAGGAGGAGGCACTTGCAACCTCAAAGGCCCCGAGCCCAGCGGGAGATTAGGAGGGGCAGCCCTGGCGGGTGCTCAATGTTAGAGCATTGGCCCCCACACAGAAGGGTCACGGGTTAGAAATAAGAAACCCAGAAGCCATAAAAAGAGAAAAAGAGCCCTAGCTGGTTTGGCTCAATGCAGAGGGTTGGCCTGCAAACGGAAGGGTCCCAGGTTCAATTTCGGTCAAGGGCACATGCCCTGGTTCTGGGCTGGATCCCCAGTAGGGGGGGTGGGTGTGCAGGAAACTGCTGGTCAATGATTCTCATCATTGGTGTCTCTCTCTCTCTCTCTCTCTCCCTCTCCCTTCCCCTCTGAAATTAATTTAAAAATATTTTTGAAAAAGAGAGAAAAGGAAAGATTTGGTTATGGAGAAAAAAACGTATTTTTCACTGATGTAAGTTTCCATAAACAAAATAAAAACACCAACAACAGACTGGGGGGGGGGAGATTTGCAACATGCATAACAAAGGGTTAATTAATATCCTTACCGTGAGGCGCTTTTTTAATAAACCAGTAAGAAAAAGACAAAAATAAAGGATGTGCAGAAGAATAAAAAGCAGTTGGCAGGACATGCATATGAAAAGAGACAGCCTCGCAGGAGTCGGGGAAATACAAATAAAAAGAACAATGAGATGTGTATTTTTTTAATCAATAGACTTCATTTTTTCAGAGCAGTTTTAGACTCACAGAAAAATAGAGCAGACAGTACAGTGCGTTCCCACAGACTGCTCCCCAACTATTAACAACTTACAGATGGTGCTTTTGTTACCATTAAAGAACCAGTATGGACATGCTATTAACTAAAGTGCGTAGTTCATTCCGATGTCCCTGGTTTTCTGTCCCAGGGCCCCGTCATCACATTTGTCTCGTGAGGCTCCTTCTGACTGTGGGCGTTTCTCAGACGGTCTCGTTTTGGGTGACTTTCCTCATCTGAGGAGTCCTGGTGAGATATTTTGTAAATCCCCCTCTGCTGGAGTCTATCTGGGTGTGCCCGGGCTTCTGGGAGGGTGACCAGAGATGGGATTCCACGGTTATCACATCCTCTCAAGGCTACATACCATCAACATGGTTTATGACATTGAAGTTGACCTTGATCACCTGGCAGAAGCAGTGTTTGGTGTCTTCACTGTAAAATTATGCCCCACCCGCCCGCTGCCTCTCTCTGTGCTGTACTCTTTAGAAGGAAGGTATTATGGGCAGCCTAGGATTAAGCAGTAGGAGGTTATGTGCCCCCTCTTTTGGGATGAAGTATCCACATTATTTATTTGGAATTCTTTTGCAAGAGAGACTTGTCTCTTCTCCCCCCATTTATTAATGTGTTCGACCATTTACATATTTAAATCAGTGTGGGCTCATGCATGTTTATTTTATGCTTTAGGTTATAGCCCAATATCACTTTATTTATTTGGTTGTTGTGATGTATTTTTTTTTTTTTTTACCCTTAAGACTGGAAAAATTAAAAGATTAACAACCAGCTGAAACCGGTTTGGCTCGGTGGCTAGAGCGTTGGCCTGCGGACTGAAAGGTCCCAGGTTCGATTCCGGTCAATGGCATGTACCTTGGTTGCAGGCACATCCCCAGTGGGAGGCGTGCAGGAGGCAGCTGGTTGATGTTTCTCTCTCATCGATGTTTCTGACTTTCTATCTCTTTCCCTTCCTCTCTGTAAAAAAATCAATTAAAAAAAAGAAAAGATTAACAACCAGGGGCGAGGCCACTGGAGTCAGAGCTGCATGTCAGCCCTGGAAACATTGAAGGAAAAAGAACAGAGGCAGAGCCATGTGTGTTGTCTGAGCCCATCTATCTATACTAATAAAAGGGTAATATGCTAATTAGACCAGAAGACCTTCCAGACGTCCTTCCAGACAAAGCCATGGTGTCAGGGCTGAGTCAGAGGCAGTCAGGGGCGAGCAGGCTGGCGGGGGGGGGTGGGGGGAGGGGGCGGTTGGGGACAAGGAGGCCAGCAGGCAGAGTGGTTAGGGGTGATCAGGCAAGCAGGCGGGTGAACGGTTAGAAGCCAGTGATCTCAGATTGAGAGAGGGATGTCCAACTGCCGCTGGTTTAGGCCCGATTCCCCAAGGATTCGTGCACCAGGCCACTGGTTTTTATATAAAAAGAAGCACTACCTATCTGTCTCTCATCTATCATTTCCATTTGTCTCCCGGCAGCCACACTGACCCACCTTCAATCATTTTGCACCCAGTGGGCAACCTCCCCCTGGGCAACCTCCCCCTGCTCTCCAGGGCCCTTGATTAACATTCACTCCCCTCCCCCACCCCCACCCCCCTCTCCTCCACCATCACTGCCCCTCACAGAACCCCCTACTGGAGCTCAACTGAAATGCCCCACTTCAGAGAGCCCTTCCCTGACAGTTCCTTCTAAAGCAGCCTGGTCCCTGCCCCAGGCCCCATCACTCTGGGGGATCACTGTACCTTTGCTGCCTGCCTGCCCCCGAGAATTCATTGCTATTTAAAATACTCCAATTCTCTGTCTATTGCCTCCCTTCACCCCCTAGAATGTAAGCTCCATGAGGGTAGCGGGCACCACAGCGGTTGCGTATTTGCCCCAGTAGCTCAGGCTTAGCACAGGGCCCGGTGCATAGTAGGTCTCACAAATTCTGACTTGTTGAGCGAACCTCCTTAGAGACATACAGGGAAGGAACACATGCCTTCAGCAGGTTAGTGACCTCAGAGTTGTGGGGCTGGAGGGGAGAGAGGAGAAGATCGACTTTTTCTAGTTTAAGCTGTACAGAGAACACGCAGTGCTACGGTTTGTAATGAAAAGGGAAATCCAATAAAGTTAATTTAAAAAAAAGGAAAGAAAGATTAAAGTTTTAATTTCCTGAGGGGGTGGGGATGGGGTGGGGGGAAGGAATAAAAAAAAAAAAGCAGAAGGCTTGATGTGGGAAATTGTTCGGTGTTTTGGGGAGCACAGGTAGCAGTCTCCCCAGGCTGGGAGGTGGGGCTGGGCTGAAGAGGATGGAGGGTGTGGTGGTAGAGGGGTGGTGGGGAGACAGGAGGCTCTAGAATGGTCATAGGAGGGGGCTGAGTAGAAGGGGTGGGAAATAAAGGCTGGACTGGGAGGCCGGTTTGCAGTTGACTGCATACGAATTGATTCGGGGTGGTTGGTGGGGAGCATGGCTGTGGGGTGACTATGGAATCCCCTGACATCCTCTGGCGTCGCTGCTGGGACTTCACCCATCTCCCCGCTCTTGGCTCCAGTTTTCTCAGCAATAACGTGGGTCCTCGGGCGCCGTCGGGGCTCACTCCCGGTGCGGGCACTTGCTGTGGGCCACTGCGGGCAGCCGCATCCCTCCCCGCACCCTGAGGCTTTGAGCAGGCGGCCTCCGCCTCCGGCCAGTAGAGGGCGCTGCGGGAGCGCGCATCGGGCAGGCTCGGCGCCTCGCAGAGCGGTTCTCCGCAGCTGCTGTCCCGGGCGCTGTGCTGCCCACGGGCCCTTCTCCCTGCAGCTCTCATCGCCATGGTGTCCGCGGGCCTCGAGTGCCCGCTTCCCTGGGTCTGGGCTGAGGAGGGCAGGCTGGATGTGGAACTTGAAGAAGCTCAAGAAGTCATTCCTTCCAGGCTCCTGCCTCTAATCTCTCATCCGGCTCCCTCCCTGCAGCCCTCCCCCTGTGGGCCCCTCCGGGGACATCTGTGAGCAGTCTGCGCCTCTCACGCCCCAGTGTCGCATCATCTCATCGCAGGAAAGTTCCTCCTTCCCTGTTGGTGCCCCTGACTCTGCTCTCTCAGGCCTGGCGGGCTCTTGGGCGTGTCTTGTCCCAGGATCAGAGGATTTGATCCCCCCCTCCTCCCTGTGGTCCTGGCCATTCGGGCCACCCTCCCTGAAGCTGACTGGGCATACAGCGGGACTAGGCCCCCAGCAGGACATTGAGGACTCTGGCTCCCTGTTGGCCAGCAGGGCCAGGGAAAGGGGCCCCCACTGATTCCGGAAGCTGGGCAGGCCCAGACTTGCTGTATGATGGGAAGGAATCGCTCTCTGGCCTGGCTGCTCTCTAGCTGCCACAGGGGAAACCCTTGTGTCCTTCCCTCCTGGTCCCTCCACTGCCCCCAGGGCTCCCCAGCTGGACAGAGGGCCCCAGGTAGGCTGTTGGCCCTGGGTATGCAGTGGGTGGGAGTGTGAGGGAGGCCTGCAGTGTGGCTGCAGGCTTCCCCGGAGGAGGGTCCCGGCGCTCCCTGTGTGAGAAGTGGAGGGTGTCTCTCCAGCCGGCTGCTCCGGGCTGGGTGCTGAATGGACATGTGGGCAGGGTCCGACTGACCAGCACCCTGGGCCAGTGGGGACAAAGACCCCAAACTCCAGGCCCTCACCCTGATTCCCCCTCTCCGCGTGGAATCCTGTTCTCAAGATTGTACCGATGAACCTCAGTTGGCCTTGGGGATCAGGACAACAGGCAGTCCTTTGCGGGGTGTCCCATGCTGTCTTCAGTTGCTGAGACAGATGGAGCACAGGCATCTGTGCTATAGGGACACCGTGAGGGTTGTGGCCATGTGTAAATCAGCGGTATCAGGAAGACCTGGGCCTGACGTTTGACCAGTTTGCCTACAACTGTCACATCCTGTCATACGGTTAAGAGTCTGCCAGATGGTTAGAGCGTCGGCCCTCAGACTGAAGAGTCAGGGGTTGGATTCCTGGTCAAGAGCACACACCTGGGGAAAGGTTCGGCATCCAGGTGAGATCAGAATTCTAGGGTTGCTTAGAAATGGCCAACCAGGAGACACATGCAAATCATATGCAAGTAATATGCAAATGAGCACACTTCTTCCTGGCCAGGGTTGGGACCCAGGGAGTCCTAGGGGTACGGGAAGTGGAAAGTAGGACTCTGGGGGTGCTGGGAGCAGAGCTTCTCGCCACTTTGGTCCTTCCCAGTTTGTAGACGAAGGCTCTAAATCCTGTGAGGAACACCATGGCCACAGAAGCCTCCAGGTGCCACCTGCCTTATTGCCTGCTGTGGGTGCCCTGGGGAGGGAGAAAGGGGAGAGAACTGGGGGAGCTGGGTGGGAGCTCCCGGACCGACCATGGAGAATGGATGTCACAGTGACAGCTGGCCTAGCCTGCATTCACTGGCCAGCCACAGTTGTTGGGCGCCAGGGCAAGGGATTAAGGGCAGACAGAAGGCCTGGAGGTGGGTGTGCAGGGCCCCTGGGGTTTCCCTGGAGCTCAGAACACAGACCGGTGGGGTAGAGCTGGGGAAACCTCAACAGCCCTCTCCCCACCCTGTGTGTGAGGTACCTGAGGCCCAGGGAGGGCTTGCAGATCACCCAGCATGGCTTCATGGGGCCAAGACCCAGGCAGAGACCAGGCCCAGGCCTCCCACTTTGCAGAGGGTCAGCATCCTGACTCATGCACGTGTGCTGCATGCGCAGTACCCACACCTGCACTCACATGTGGAGCGTGGAGACTGCGTGGAGCGTGCTCGCTGGCACTGAGGACCGTGCACCTGGGCACACCCATCCCCCAGGCCTGGGCACACCCATCCCCCAGGCCTGGGCACACCCATCCCCCAGGCCCGAGCACAGGTACATGACATCTGCCCACAGATGTGCACACAGCCTTCAGCTGGGTTTTGACTCAGCCTCTTCCTAACACCCGTGCATATGCCTAGGACAGGCCAGGGCGGGGATGAGGGGGGTGGAAGGGGTGTGGTTTACTCACCCTCGTGAGCTCTCCAACATACTGCTGGGCATGTGGCCATCTCTGCTTCTCTGATTTAGTTTCAGAGTCACATGCAGTGGGGGGCTGCGGGGGGAGCGCTGCCTCCAGAGTGGGGGGTTGGAGTATGCCTGACTCCTGGGTCATTTCTCCATGTGACTGTCTTTTCCCTGAGGCAGGGCTGTGACTCCTCTGTTCCATGGGGCCCCCAAAGATAAGAGCTGTGTGTCCCCCTGTCTGTCCCATTGTCAGGAACTTCTTAGAGGCAGGGGCTGTGTCTGCCCCATTAGACAGGCTGGGGCAGACGCCGCCCCGGTGGCTGGATAGTAAACTGGCCCTCTCTTAGGGAGCCTCCAGCCTCATGGGGAAAACACTGCCCTGTCCTCAGGCATCATCAGGGCGAAGGTGAAGCACAGCCCCTGTCCCCAGGGGGCCCAGGTCTAACGCAGACAGTCTGTCCCTCTTTCCCTTAGTCATTCATAAGCCGTCCCTCCCAATGAAGTTCGTTTAATGTTGTTTTGCCACTGGCTGGCACCTCCCTAAGTGGCTCATCTGGCTTGTTCATGGCTGTCTCAACGCCGGGCCCCAGCAGATGCCATTGCGATGTGTTGCATTGCTCGGCACAGGCCAGCTCCCAGTTCCACCTCTGCAGGTTCAGGCAGTCCCAGCAGCTGCTGATTGTTCCTTCTAAACACAGCCTGGGCCCCTGCCTGGGCTCCCTGCCTCCCCCGCCCCGCCCCCCTTCCAATCTCTTCCTCATGCAGCCAGCGTGATCTTCTGCAAACCCACATCTGAACAGTCACCTCTGGACCTCAAACCTCCCGTGGCTCCCCAGTGCCCAGGAGAATGTCCCAACCCTCTATCCCAATTCCTTTCCCCGGTGGTCTCACAGGGCTTCCCTAGCTCATCCCAGCCTCCAGTGTTCTCTCCAATAGCTCCAAGGTTTCTTCTCCCTCTGCCTGCCCAGGGGTGAGGGATGCCTGCTCTGTGCTCCCGTCACCCGATGTCTCTGAGCGTTTGCCAGGCTGCAAAGTCTTGGGAGCAGGGCCGGGCTGCCACTCGTCTGTGACTCTCCACCTGCACACCAGGCCACAGTCTGGAGAGACAGGCAAACAGCCGCTCTCAAAACAGCCGGCCTGCAGAGGGGCCCTGGGAGGGCACATGGGCGTTTCTTTAATGACTGTCAGCTGAACTCAGGGCGACAGGCAGAGCCACGCCCTGGGAACGGCTTCACCAAAAAGGCTGAGGTGTTATCAGCTTGGCCCTCACCTTTGCCCAGGTGTCAGGGAGCGGGCTTTGAGATGTAAATCCAGTCAAGCATCAGGAATGCTTGGGCCTATTCAAGAATGCAAATAATCTCCTTTAATCCTAACTTTTGGTGTAACTTCTTGGTATCTTGGGGATATAAATAAACATGGCTGCATGGGCTCAGAGATCCTGTCTCTCCATCAGAGAGAACAGAGGTCCACCCAGCCCCAGCTTTTGCTTCTATTTCTGCGTCTTCTTTATTTCTCAGTCCCCAGCTCCTCTACTCAGAAACTGGACCCACTCTCTTTCCACGCTGGGCGTGGAAAAAAGAGAGAAAACCCCTACACTGGCCCTTCCCACGCTGCTTCCCACCCACCTGAACAGACTCCTGCCCCCCCCCCCGCCACCCCGAGTTCTTTCCTGTCACCTGTCACAGCCTGGGATGATGTTACCTGCTGGTTGATGACCTGCTCAGTGTCTGCCTGGGCCACTAGAGCAGTGGTCACCAGTGTCCATGGCCCACCGGTTGGCAACTGCTGCCCTAGCGTGTGAGTTCCAGATGGCTCGAGCACCGGCTCCACCCGGAGCTGCTGGGCACCGAGACTGTCCCGGTAGCACTGGCTGCGCAGTGTGTGTGCCGGCACCAGCCTAGGGCCTTCGCATGTATTACCTCCTTCCACCCCCTGAGCCCGGCTGAGGCGGCTCCTACCCTCACGACGTCTTAGAAACAGGTTCGCAGAGACCCAGGAACTCGTCCAGGGACGTGAGGTTAGCGGGCAAGGGGCTGAGATGGGAGCCCAGGCTTCACCCGCTGCACGGCGCTGCCCCCACAGTGAAGCAACACCCCTGGATCGTGAAGGTGCTGGAGCCTCCTTCAGACCCTGCCTCGCCACTGCTCCTGCTCCTGCCCTTCCTCGGCCCATTTCTCGTTTCTCTGCTTGGAAGTGAAGGGGAAACTGGAGATCAGAGAGGGGCAGTCAGCAGCTGCCACAGCAGCTGGGCAGCAGTGACCAAGTCAGAGAGTGGGAGCAGGGTCAGCCAATGGGAGGACTTCCAAACCCTGTCTCCTTGGGGACCAGACCTATGTCTTATTCCTGTAATAGTGAATGAGTGAATGAATGAGTGAGTGAGTGAGTGAGTGAATGGATGAATGAATGAAACTGTTCCCTGGGGAACAAGAAAAGACTCCCTTTGTTCTGCCAGAAGAGTCTGCTGGGATGGTTGAGGGGCAGGACATCCCCTGGAGGGCAAGGGAATGGCAGTGATGAGTACAGGGGGGACTCCTGGGAGCTGTGCTGGGAGAGAAGCGGTTAAGCACTGCCCCCCCCATCCCCTTCCTACCACCAACAGCCTGCCCCTGGGGCCTCTGACCAGTGTGTGCTTTGGCTCGGGGAGTCTGCTGTTTGTCTGAGGTGGCCCCTGTTTGCCCTCCTCCCCGGGGCTATTGGCAGGCCCGTGGTCCCGCACGCCAATGGCCAGCTGCGCAGCTGTCTGGGTCAGTGTCTGGGGCAAGGGGGCGTGAGAACATCTGGGGCTGAGTGTGCAGAGCGGCCAGGCAGTGGGGTAGGGCCTGCCGCAGTAGCACAGAGGGGCAGAGGTCCAGGGCGTCCGCACGGCGTGGGGACACGGGCTGTGCCCCTGGCCAACCGAGGGTCTCTGTGTCTGTGCAGCGAAGTACAGGTTCTGCTCCCTCACAGCGTGGGAAGGCACAGGGAGTGTGCCCGCTCAGAGCTGGGCACGCAGGAGGACGTGTTTGGGGTCCTTGCTATGAGAGAGGATGGAGATTAGGGAAGATGGGGACAGAAACTGCTTTCAGACTGAACGAGGGTGTGTGAGGCAGGCAGGGTGCCCACCTGCTCTTTCTCTGTTCACTGCTGGGCTATTGATAGACCAGCCACCACCATGGCCCACCCTCACCCCACCCCACCCCACCCCCAGGCCTCTGTGGACTCGCGAGACTAGGTCAGAGCCCCTGTCATTGCTCTTACAAGACCCTGTTCTTTCTTTCCAGCTCATATTCCAGATGTAATTGATGATTTGGTTAATGTCTGTCCCTGACTCTTCTCTAAGATCTCCGAGGTCCCCTCTCTGCTGATTTAATATTGCGTTCCCAGCGTCAGCCTCGGTATCTGGCATGTAGTGGGAGCTCATAGAGACAGGGAGATGGGCTCAGAGGTGTCCATGACAAGATATCATCGTATCCTTCCCCCCACACACACACACACACAAGTTCACATTCATGCTCCCCGAGCTCCCTGAGCCTCCCTTGTCGGCTTTCTAACTGAAAGACCTGCAGTCAACAGCCACATTGTTCCCCCAATTCACTTCCCTTAAGCTCTCCATTAGCCGGAACAGCCCTTTCTTCTGCTCACCGCCCCCACTTCGGTTGTCTCCAAACTCCCAGCAGGACCAGCTCAGAATACCCCTCCCCTGACAAGCTTTCCTGGGCTCCCCTGAAGGTCTAAACTGGCATCTCTCAGTTGGGTTGGCCTCTCTTGAGGATGGATGTCCCAGTGATCAGCCAAGGTCACGGCCTCATCAACCTGCATATTCCCAGCATGCCTTGCACACATGCAACAGCTCTTTGTGTATGTGGCACGGGGGGAAGGTTTTTAAACTATATTTTTATTGATTTAAGGGAGGAAGGGAGAGGGAGAGAGAGTTAGAAACATCCCTGATGAGAGAGAATCATTGATCAACTGCCTCCTGTACACCCCCTGCTGGGGACTGAGCCCACAACCAGGGCATGTGACCTGCCAGGGAGTGAAACTGACCTCCTGGGTCATAGGTCGATGCTCAACCACTGAGCCACGCCACCTGGGCTCAACAGCCCTTTGTTGAGTGGAAATTGAAACAGAAAGGGCCCACGCCCGGCCCCTCCACGGACCATCAGCAGGCTCGCTGCCTCACGGGTCAGAGGCGGCAGAAGTCTGCGGGAGGAGGCGCAGTGACCTCACCCAGACCCTCTGTCTGGTATGGTGGAGGTGCACTACGGCGGTCCCCAATGAGTCACACCCTCAAAGAATGTCCTCCCCTTGAGCGGGGACAGAACCTGCGCCTTGCACCCTAGAATCTGACAGAGGTAAGGGGTCTAGCAGATGCAATTAAGATTTCACATCAGCCAAGACCGGTTTGGCTCAGTGGATGGAGCATCGGCCTCCAGACTGAAAGGACCTGGGTTCGATTCCAGTCAGGGGCCTGTACCTTGGTTGCGGGCACATTCCCTGTTGGGGGTGTGCAGGAGGCAGCTGATCGATGTTTCTCTCCCATCGATGTTTCTAGCTCTCTGTCCCTCCCCCTTGCTCGGTGGGAAATCAATGAAATATATATATTTTTTAAAAAGATTCCACATCGGTTGTGTCTGAGTTAACAAAAGGAGATGATTCTGTTGGGCCTGGCTGGGCCAGGTGAAATCTCTTAAAATGGGTGTGGGTTCCTCTTGCTGGGCTTGCGAAGTGGCCTGCAGGGAGGGGGCCTCGGAGAGGGCGTGAGGCCGGGCGCTGTGGCAGCCTCTGGGAGCTGAGCGGCCCTGGCAGCGGGGAAGCCGGAGCCTCAGTCCAGGCTGCTGGGACAGGATGGCCCGACACGGTGCGAGCTCCAAGGAGGACCGTGGACTCAGAAAGGAGGCAGCCTGGCCGACGCCTGGGGGGGCCCTGGCAGCGGGTCTAGTTCAGCCGGACCCAGACTCTGACCCATGGAAACGGAGATTTTTTTTTTAAGTTTTATTTCAGTGGTAATTTGTGGCAACTAAACCGGATGGGTTGAGTCAACCGGCCATAAGACGCAATACTGAGGGGAGGGTCATGGAGTGTGAGAGAGCCCTGGGAACAGGAGGCTAACTTCAGGCCTTCACATGCTACCGCGGTGGGGTTCACCTCCTTCTGCCCCACTCCTCTCCCACCAGGGACCTGCCTTGTGAGTCTTTGTGGACCCCAACTGGTCTCCGTGGATGACTTGTGGGGGGCTTGGTTTGGGGGTCCTAGTCTCTGAGTGTCTTTGAATTCAGACCAAATTTGGGATGAAACTGTATCACAAACACCTCCCCCCCATCCTAACACCAACTGTAAGGCCCCAAATTACCACAGAGGCAGGTGTAACCTGGATCCTCCCTCCTCGGCACCCCCGTCCAGAGCCCAGGCGCCTGCCTGTGGCCCAGACAGCCCCGAGCAGACAGCTGCTGCCCCCCTGGGGTCCCCTCCTGCTGTGGGACCGGGTGGGCTGCAGGGGAAGAGTTTACCCCCTCCATGGCACGCTGGCAGCTGGGGCTCCAGATGTGGGGGAGCCCGGAGCCTGGGGATAGTGTTACACCCGAGTGGTCCGTTTGCTTTCCCGGGAGGGATGGGAATGTCAGGGGGTGTCTGGGATTGGAGAATCAGGGGAGGGGGCTAATTCCTACTTCCCCCTAACCCCCAGCTCTGCTCCCAGGCCCCTTCCTGGATGAGGGTGATTTGGAATCAGCTGAAAGTGGGGCTTGATGAATGGACCCAGGTCCCCAACCAATAGGGGGGCAAGCCTCCACCTGCTTTGAGTCTTTCCTGCCCGAGAAGAGAACCTGACTCGGATGTCCCAGGACCCTGCCAGAATCCTCCGCCAGAGCAGCTGGTGAGAGGAGCCAGACCCTCTCAAGCCCTTCCTTTTGTCCACAGTGAATACGGCAGGATTTGGTTTCTCCGCTGACACCCCCCACTCCACTGCACCTCCCTCCCCCCAGCCCAGCCACAGGCCCAGGGCTCCCATCCATCCTGTCTCAGGCTGGGCCTCTCCAGGACACAAAGAAGGCATCTCAGGTTCCCTTGTCGGGGAGCTTGCCCTTTGATCTGCCCCCTCCTCCTACCCTGGGGGTCCTGGGGTGCCCCAGGGAAAGCTCATCCAGGGACAGGCACCCGAAGATAAGATCTGGGAGGGGAGGGAGTCCAGGGCACAAGGGACTTGAAGGGAGTGCCCCAGCTCACCTCTGCCTGTGGCCTTGGCCCCCTCCCTGTGCATCTGCCACTGCTCTCAACGCCCCTCCACCCCCGCCAGCCAGCCTGAACCCGAACTTCACAAAGCCCGTTCACACTGTGGTTTCACACGGCTGTTTCCTTAGCCCTATCAGGGAGCCATCGTTGGACCCACTTTATAGATGGGACGACTGACACCCAAAGGTTTGCCCGAGGCCCCCTGAGAGTAAGTGGCAAAGCCAAGCTGGGAGCCATAGCTGCCTCCCTGGCACCCCCATTTCCTGTTCCTCCCCTAAGGCAGGCTCTATAGTGTCAACCTGGCAGCAGGCTGACTGTGGCCAGGGGCAGTGGGAGGGTGAGTAGGGGGAGCACAGAGGGTTTTAGGGCAGTGAAATTATTCTGTGTGATACTACAATGGTAGATATATGTCATTATTGGTCCAAACCCATAGACTGTACAACACTAAAAGTGAACTCATGCAAATAGGGGCTTTAGGTGATAATAATGTTTGTTTGTTTTTAATATATATTTTTTTATTTTTTTACAGAGAGGAAGGGAAAGATATAAAGAGTTAGAAACATTGATGAGAAAAACATCGATCAGCTGCCTCCTGAACACCCCCTACTGGGGATGTGCCCGCAACCAAGGTACATGTCCTTGACTGGAATCAAAGGTGGGACCCTTGAGTCCACAGGCCAACACTCTGTCCACTGAGCCAAACTGGTTAGGGCGGTAATAATAATGTTTTAATGTAGGTTCATCAGTGTAACAAATGCACTGTTGGAGTGGTGGATACGGACAGTGGGGAGGGCTGTGCTGGGGAGACAGAGACAGGGGACTCTATGGAAACTCTTGGTATTTTCCACTCAGTTTTGCTGGGAACCTAAAATTGCTCTACAAAATAAAGTCTATTACTTTTTTTTTTTTTTTTTAAAGAACAGAGCACGGAAAGAGGAACTTTGGTTCTTGATTTGGTTTTGGAGGAGTGGTGAAGATAGATGACTTCTTGTTGTAGGCTGAGCACATTGAGTTTGATGTTGGTAGAACATGCACAAGGCAGGACCTGACAGGAACCAGGAGATGGGTTTGGAGAGAGGTGGTGCGGAGGTAACACACTTGGGCCATTTAGCGTGGAGAGGGGCCCACACTGGCAGTGAGTCATGTGACACAGGAAGGCAGCACAGCCTGGAGAGATTGCACGACATAGAAGGGGACCCACACGCTCTGGGGTGGCTGCAGTGAGCAGAGGTGCTGCTGGAGAGGCAACGGGGCAGGGGCAGGGGCAGCAGAGCGCAGGGAGGACAGGGGTTCTGTTTCCAGGAAGGTGGGTGTCCGTTTCCAGAAGGTTTTCCCCTCTGACCTCTGGAAGGCTGAGAGGGTGAGCCTGGGAGTGCAGAGTTGATCCCACCCAGAAGGAGGCCAGCTTGGGCAGGAGTGGGGTGGGGGGCTGGAGGGGAGCTGGGTGCTGTTGGTTGAGACTGGAAGGGAGGAGGGGTGAGCCTCTTTCCCCTGAATCTGTAGTTTGGCAGGGAAGGTGAGAGGATGGGGGTTTGAGGGGGTGAGGGGTTCAGAGAAAGTGTTTATAGGATGAGGGACGTGGGAGACTGTTTATAGACCGAGGGACAGTCCGCAGAGGGGACCCAGAGCACAGGTGGAGTTGTTTCCATTTATTGTAGAAAAAGTATTACACCAATAAAATGTTTTGGGGAAAACACTCATAATTCCACCTCTCACCTTACTCAGCGATGTCAAGTTTTCCTGGCAGAGAGAGGCAGGGAACCCAAGGATAAGAAGAGGCTGGGCGCTGAGGACTCACCACAGCCAAGAGGGGATATAATATATATCAGACTAGAGTAAAAACATTGAGCCCCGCCCCCACCCCCAACACCTCCCTCACCAGCTCCTGGTCCAGGTCCCCTCTCCAACGGCTGCCTCCCCGGGCCACCCCTTAGCAGGGCACCACCCGGAACCCCACATGGAGGGGGTGGAAGGGCCACAGCGCTAGTGGGGGGCTGGGTGGTAATTGAATCCAGGGGCCCCGAGACAGAGGCCAATGGCTTTTCCCCGCCTAATTAGAGGGATTTTTTTTTTTTAAACCCAGAAACAAATCCATATGGTCTGCGATTGTTTCTCAGGCTCTTTACCCTCCTGAAGTCATAAATGTCGTGGGCTTTTTAGCACCAGAGGATTGGGAAGGGGGAGGGCCCACAGGCTTAGGTTTCTCTGCTGGAGTCCAGTCCAGGACCTGGGGCCTCCAGGGGTCCTGTCCCCGACCCCATCCGTTCAGCCACCTCTGTTTCCTCTGCAAGTCCTGGCTGGCGGCCTCCACTGCCACCCACACACGTCTCCCCTTCTTCCCAAGGCCTTTCCGCTGGCCAAAGGCTCTCCCCCAACCCAGCCTCTCCCCACCCCCACCCTGTCAGGCATCCCGCTTTCCCTCCGCCCTCCCCCAAGTGTCCTGCCCTGGTGCCCACGGCCCTTCATCTCTCTGCTGTCCTCCCAGTGTGACCTGTTTCCACCATCAGATTGGGCGCTGACAAGAGACAAGAGAATCATTTGTTTTCCTTCCGTTAGTCTGGGGCTTCCGAAGGGTTGCTCCGAGCAACCTTTATCTGCTCTAAGCAGCAGAAGGCGCTGAGGTTAGGTCTAAGGAGGGTGGACGGGAGAGGGCAGAGCTTTGCTATTTCTATAAGGAGCTCCAGGAAGACCAGAGCCTGGAGTCACACGCGTGAGCTGCTGACCACACGCATCACTGGCTGCTTCGCTGCACCAGGGCCTGGGGTTCTCCCTGGTGGAACCAGAGCCTGGGGTCGTGGTAGGGTTTTTGGTGTATTTTTTTTAAAACTGGAAGAGAAGCTCCTTTGGTTAGTGGCCAATGACCTTGCTCAGGACCTTCTAAGCTAGAAGGTCATTTTGGCAGAGACTTGGGAGTTCATGGGTGGGGAGTAAGGAGCTTGCTTTCTGCTCCTGAGTCCTCCAGAATTTGCGGAGCTTTGGGAATTGGTCTGCAGATAATATCTCACCCTTGAGATCCTCCATCTCCAGGGCATTGTGAGAAGAGTCCAGGTATTTGGGGGTCCAAGGTTTCAAAATGGGTTCCCGTGTCCGCTGTGCACGCATGGTGTGAGCTTGGGAGAGTCATGTACCCCTCTGAGCCTCAAGTTCCCCACCTGCACAACGAGATGAGCACACTATTAGTTGTTCCTCAGCCCAGCTCGGGGTGTGAGGATTAATTAGTAAGAGCCGGTCCCCTGTTCTCAAGGAGCTTATAGTTCCGGTGAAATGAAGAAGAGACGTGATTGGAAATCTGAAGGGGGGTGGAGTGGAGACGGTGTGTTTGAGGAGAACAGCCCAGAAGGCAGACGGGTGTCTGATGCATTAGCCTCCAGCCCCGTGTCAGCTGCAGCCAAGTTCAGCCATCATCCCTCGGCTTACTCCCCCGGCCCCAGCCTTCTTCCAGCTCCTGCCTGGAGGCCCAGGTTATGTCTGTCTCACAATTAGTGTCTGTGGGTGGCTTTTCCTTCTCTCCTTCGTCGGCCAAGAGTGGGGGAAGGCGTGAGCTGCTGGTCTGGCTGGAGTCAGAGGGACAATGTGAATGGCTTTACCAAGCCGTGTCAAGCTGGATGAAGTCCCAGCGTTGGTCCCCCATTAATACACTTCTCTCTCTCTGCTCTCTCCCACTGTCCGTCTTTCTGTCTGGGCACAGTTGGGTTCCAAGTTCTCCTTGATTAGCAGGCTCAGTCCTGGCTGCCTGGTGGGAGGGCTCTATGTGCAAGGAGATTGCAATGCACAAGGGGCTGGGGGAGGGGTTTGGTGGGGATAGAGTGGCAGAGATGAATCAGCTTATAATTCAATAAAAGATATCAAGCAAGGACTCAGTATAGAATCGAGCCCTTTCTATGCAGAGTGCTGAGGAGCTCCTGGAGGAAATGTGCGAGATCCGGAGGGCTTCCAGGAGGGGCTGGGGAAGGGGCGTCGCTTCAGGTAGGGCTGGGGAGAGGGCTCTGCAGCAGCAGGAGCAGCAATGAGGGCCCCAATGGGAAGCATGGACTGTACTTGGGGACCACAAGCCACCCCGTCAGACTGCAGCTGGGAGCTAGGCTGGAAGGGCAGGGTGGGGCTCTTAGGGGGCCTCTAATGCCAGGAGGGGACAACAGTGACTCGAATATCCACTGGGACCTGAGGTCATGCCAGGTCTAGCCTTAAAGCGTTACGTTCCACCGCAAATCTCCAAGGGAGCTGCTGTGGCTTCCCATTTCACACCTGAGAAACAGGCTAAATGACCAGGTGTGGCTACCTGCCCCACGACCCCAGGCCAGGGTTTGAACCCAGGACTGTGTGACTCTTCAGTTCACATCCTTCCCACCTGTGTCCTCGGGTGATGAGGCCAAAATAACCAGCAGCCAAAGTGGGAAGAGTCTTCTCCCAGGTGGGCCGGGAGCCTCTGTTTCAGGGACCCGGGAGGGCCCAGCGGAGCCCAGAGCAGGGAGGGGTGCGGTGTCTTGAGAAAGCTGGCTTGTCTGAATCGCAGACTGAGGGCTCAGGCCTTGAGGAGTCTCTGTGGACAAGCAGCATGGGGGGCCGTTGGGAATAGGCAGAGGAGTCCAGGCCAGGCCCCCCAGAATGGGACTCGGAGCTGCACTGTGGCCATGCTGGCCTCCTGACCCCCCCCCCCCCCCCACACACACACCAGGCCGGGCCTGTGTGGCTCTGTGCCAGGCCCCCAGTGGCGCCAGCCTCCTGCAGCCTGGGTGGGGGCTGGGAGCAGAGGGGAGGGGTGCTGGTGCGGCACCAAGGTTAAGACACCAGGCTCAGAACTGGGATCCCCTTTCTCCTTCCCCTTGTGGGTTCCAGCTGTCCCTGCCACTCTTTGCAGGAGGGGGCAGGGGATTCTGGGAGGGGAATGAACCTTTGGAAATGCCTAAATGGGGTATTTCCAATCCCCACCCCCCCGTTCCCAGTCTCCCCACATCAGCCCCTTGTCCCGCCCTTCATCCCCACCTCACCCTCAGCCCTGGGGTGGCAGACTCGGCCTGCCTTGGGGGAGGAACAGGAGATGGGGTGCCAGGGAGGCAGCTATGGCTCCCAGCTTGGCTCTGCCTCTTCATATCAGCGGGCCTTGGGCAAACCTTTGGGGGTCAGTTGTCTCATACATAAAGTGAGTCCAATAACAGCTCTCTGGTAGGGCTAAGGAGACAGCCGTGTGAAACCACAGGAGAACGGGCTTTGTGAAGTTAAAGTGTATTCGCTTATCATTAAGCCATGCCACCAGAGGCCCAGTGACAGCCGCTGTGTTGCTGGGTTCACCCACTTCAGTGGCTGTGGTTAGCTTTGTTCCCTCCGGGTCCCCTAAGACCTCCAGGTCCTCTCCCTCACTTTGAAGCCAAACCAGGAGCCGCAGTCCAAGGATGCAGGCTATGGCTCCCACTGACACCCCCTACCCTTACCCTTAACCTTGCTGCCAGGTTGAGGGGCACGCCCTCCCAGGCCTGGACTCTGGCTGCCCCTGTGTCCTTAATGGAGAGTCTTCCTTGAGGGAGGGCTGCCTGGAATTTGGGCATCAAATCTGAGTTTCGGTCAGTCCAAGACAGCCTTATGCCAGTCTGCCAAGCAGACCCCTTCCTTGCCAAGAGAGGTATTGCCATGCTCCCAGATGGGGGAGCCAAGCCCCGGCTCCAGGCATTCATGCTCCCTCCCCTGTCCCTTGACTAGCCAGACACCGGGTGGGAGGGGGGTGGGCGCCACAATCTGGCCTGGACTGCAGCCCTCCCTCTCAGCCCCCACTCCTCACCTGAGTCACTTTTCTGGGTTTGCCCTGCTCCGGGGCTCCTGGCAGCCTCCCTGGAGAGGTATGAGACAGGCTCCAGCCTGACAGGCATGTGGCACTCTGGGCACATGCCCAGCCCATGTGTTGTCCCAGGAAGGGGCGGGGCTGGAGGTCCAGAGCTGCCGAGGTGGCGTCTGCATGAACCTATTGTGACTCTGGCAGCTTCCTCAGTCCTGCCCTGGCCTACTGGTTGCTTAGCAAAGCCTCAAGGAGGTGGCATTTTGACAGGAGTTCTAGGTTGTGGTTCTTCTGGAAGAATCCATCCCACTTAGATTTTCAGACAATTTCCCTCTTCATTTTAAGTAAACTTTGAGCTCCTTGAGACCAAGTCGCTGGTTCTTGCTAATTAGTCTACTGGCACTGAGATGGATGTGAGGGGGACCGAAGAATGGGTGGGGGTACAGGGCAAGATGGTTGGGACAACCAGAGAGGTAGGACCTTGAGGATCACAGCTGACCCCTTTAAGCTGGTTTGGACCCACACACAGGGGGGCTGGGCTGGTGGACCTACACTGTGGAGCCCAAGTGGAGAGGGGTGGCTCACGCCATCCAGCTTGAAACCTTTAAGCTTCCTGCTCATGGAGGTCACATCCTCTTCCCCACAGCCAAGTCCCTCCTCATCCTGGAACATCTTCTATCTCCTCCCCCTCTCAGCAAAGCTTCAAGGAGAACTGACTGTTTTCTATACAGGGGTATCTCCACCATCTCACCTACAACCTCTCCTCCCACCAATCACTGGTTTCCGCATCTCCCGCTGTCCAATCCAGGGTCTATCCCAGCCTTCTCCCTCCCAGAACTCCTTGCAGCGCCTGCACCGGGATCACCTGCTGCTCCCTCCTAGAAACTTGCTCCTTTCCTAGGCTTCCTTGATCCTGCAAGATCAGGCTCCCCAAATCACTGACCAACCCTTCTCGATCCTCTCTGATCCTCATTCTCCTTGGTCACCTAAGCAGGCCTAGCCCAGGGGCTCTCTCTCCATCTGTCCCATGGGGCTCTCACCCTGTGCCTGGCAGAGGATCACAAAGCGCTCCCCGGAATTTCCTGTGGCCCTGGAATTTCCTGGAGCTCCTGACTTGTATAACCGAATCTCCTGCCTTTCTCTGTGGATGTCCCACAGACTTGGCAAACTCAACAGGGAATTCGTGATCCCCACAAAAGCCTGCCTCGCCTCCAAGGCTCTGTCTCCCCTTCAGCTGCCAAAGCTGGAGACTGGGCGTCATGGAGATTCCCCTCCTCCTTCCTATTTCCCATCTGATCTAGTGCCAAGAGGAGTTCATTCTTCCTTCTTAATGTTTCCTGAATCTCTTCCCTCTTTTCCTCCCCTCTGCTAGTTCCTGTGCCTGAAGCACCAACCCCCCAGCTGGCCTTCCTGCCTCTGGTTCCTCCTCCTTCCACAATGCTTTGTTGCTCAAACCTCAGGAACAGCCCGTTCAGTCCAAATTCCTCAGCCTGGCATTCTGGTCCCTGCTAGATCTGGCCTGACTTTCACCTTGTTCCCATTATGATTTACACCAACCAAAGCTAACCATGCCTCACTCCCATTCTTGCGCCTCTGCTCTGGCTGTTTCCTTTGCTGGAAATATTCTCCCCACCTATTTTCCATCCCCCCAATCCAAATCCTGTTCATCCTTCAGAATTTCAAAACTCAGATCAAGGCCTCCCCCTCCAAGAACCTCCCCAGGTCCCTGCAGCCTTGATGCCTTCCTCCTCAGATCCCCAGTGCCTCCTGGATGCTCTGTGGCCCTGTGTCTGTGCTGTGTCTGTGCTGTTTCATGATTCTTGCTAGAAAGAGACACCTGGGTCTATGGGTGGAATGTCAGATTGCCTGGTGAGGAGGAAGGAGCTACCTTTGTTGTTTTGGGGGCCCCCTTTTCATAATTGTACCTCAATTTCTCCCACTCTCAGTCCCCATGCTGCAGGCAGGGCATACCCCTGCCCAAGAAATGGAGCCCTGGAAATGGACCTCCACCTCAGCCAGTCGGTGATTGACATTCCTGGGGATGGGCCATTCGGAACCAAGGACGCCTGAAGACTTTCTGCTGGAATTCTAGGACTTGAGTCTATCTTTCCCATGAGCTGGAGCCTGAAGCTGTGCAGCCATTTATCAGCCCAAGGGACTTGTCTGTGGGAGGAAATGGAGGTAAGAGATGGAGAGGGAGAAACTCTGGGATGTTGTTTGAACCTCTAAAACAAGCTAGGCCTAGAGCCTGCCCTACTCCCACCTCCCAATCGCTTCTGTCCAACAGAACATTCCCTTGAACCACCCTGGGTTTGGTCTCCTCCTTGCATTCCAAAGAAGCCGAGCTGGTGCACAGGGTGAGGCGAGGGGAGCTCCCGGAGGCTGGCTTCTGGATCTCAGCATCATCTTCCAGGAGGTCAAGGTGTGACCTCCTTTGGTTCTAAGGTTGAGCCATGGAAGCCTGGCTGCCCTGGACCCTGGCCAGCATCCCCAGTGTGGCCCGCTGGCACCCCAAGGTCCGCAGGAGTAGATGAGAACCATCTGGATCCCAGAGTGAAACCGTAGGCCCTGAGGTAGGGCTGGGTCTCCGGAATGTGGATGCTGAGCCCCAGGCTCAGGATGGAGAGTGTCAGGGGGCATCAGGCTCCTACTGCATGAAACAAAAGATCCCCAGACTCTATGAGTCATTAGAATATGGGAGGGGAATGGGAGGAGACTCAACCCCAACTTTCTCAGGAGCCCTTGGAGAATATAGCTGGAAACAGCCGGAGCCGGGACTACCGGGAAGGGAGCACAGGGATTAGGAAGTGCCCAGATGCTGTGGGAAGAGGGCAGGTTGAGTGCCCTGGGAGGGATGGGGGATGAGAGTCGGAATGTTCCTGAATGTTCTTTCATGGTGGAGCCTTCGGGAAATGCTCCTGCCTCTCCTCTGACATGCTGGGGGGATTGAGATCGGTAGAACTGAGGTGTGGAAATGGGGAACCCTGACTTTCCATTGAACCTGGGAGAAATCACCATAGATGTGGGGATGAAAGGGCTGCTCAGGGTCTGCCTTGGGAAGACTATTGGGTGCCCATCTGAGTGAAGGTGCTTCATCAGAGGGCCCCCCCCCCCCAAGGATGTATGCTGAGAATGGAGGGGTCTTTTATGAATCTGGAGAGTGACCTGGACTCTGAGGCAGGGCCTAGGGCAGGCAGATTGCTAAAGAGGAGCCTGGTGTAGCTGGGAGGGGTCAGCATGAGGCAAGGGTGTTAGGGGAGTCAGATAAGGGGGGCATGAGGCTAAAGGAGCCCTCTTTGCTTCAGCTCTTCTACACCCAGATTCCTGAGAGCTCGCTCTTTTCTCCTGGCCTTCTGCCCACCAGCTGCCACAGAGCAAGGGAGGAATCTGCTTTGCATTATCAGAGGAGCCGCGTCCCCCAGGCATATGGTCAGCAGACCCCCCAGCCAGGAGCATGATGGGAAATGTCTTCTCCTGACCCCAGCTCTGGCCCAGCCCCTTCTTCCCCTAGAGCATGGGGCTCTGAGCTCAGTGACACTCCCCCACCACAGCCCTCCCCAGTGGATGACGAGGCTTTTCACATTGTTCCAAGTCTCATCTGGGCTTCATTGATCTGGATGAAAGAGGGGAGGGAGGCACTGGGAAGAGAAGGGGCTCTGATGGGCCAGACAAGATAAAAGGTCTCACCCTCTAGCCTAGAGAATGAAAGAGACAAAGAGATGGTCCCCCAACCTGGACCAAGAAGAGAGAGGCCTTAGGGCTGGCGAGCGGGTGGGAAGGGAGAACTATAGGTCTCAAGCCCAAGGAGATTGATGACAAGGAAGAAGCAAGGGAGCACCTATCTGTCGTCTGAGCCCACATCTGGTCAAGTTCACAGCTGGCTGGACTCAGAATGAGTCCTACTCTGGGATGAGTCGGACTCTGGGAGGATGAAGCTCTGGAGCTGCGTAGGTGATAGCTACATATGGGCCAGCACAGGGGTTGGCAAACTCATTAGTCAGCAGCGGCAAATATCAACAGTACGACGACTAAAATTTATTTTGAGAGCCAAATTTTTTAAACTTAAACTATATAGGTAGGTACATTGTTATTAACTTAATTAGGGTCCTCCTAAGCTGGCCTTTGCTACAAACTCAAGGGGCCAAAGAGCCGCATGTGGCTCGAGAGCCGCAGTTTGCCGACCACGGGGCTAGCCCAACTGAGATGTGCTGTAAGATTAGAATCATCCTGAATTTTGAAAGCTTAGTAGGAAAAAAAGTAACGTATTTCATTGATCGTTTAAATATTGATTACATGTTGAAATAATGCTTTGGACATATTGGGTTAAATAACAATACGTTAAGTTCATCTCATCTGCTTCCTTTTACTTTTGTCATGTGGCTAAAAAAAATGAGAATCACATACGTCACTTGCGTTCTACTTCTGTCGCAGGGCTGAAGCAGGGCTGCTTCAGAGCACGCCAGTCATTCGGTCAGCAAGGTTTTATTGGGTGCGAGCTCTATGCCAGGCGAGGTGCTGGGGATTAGAACGTGAGCAAAACCAGACCCTGTCTCTGGTTTCCTGGGGTTTGCAGTAATCAAATGATCACTCAGACGGGTGCCTAATTGCAGAGAGACAAGTGCTCTGAGAGAAAAGGAGTGGAGCATGGTGCTCTCTGAGCCTGGGGTCAGGAGGCTGCACTGGGGCCAGGGCATGGCGAGGGCTTCCCAGTGAAGCGCCGGACTGGGAGGTGACTCGGAAAAGAAGGGGAAAGAGGGTCCCAGACAGAAAGGACAGCACGTGCTAAAGCCCGTGGCTAGAGGGATCATCGGAGCTTGAAGAGGTCTAAGGTGGCTGGTTTGGGGAGTGAACAAGAGGGTGGCTGGGCAATGGCAGGGGCCTCATGCAGCCCTGGGAGGCCACATTAAAGATGGGAAGCTCCTTCCCTGGCCGGCTTGGCTCAGTGGATAGAGCATCCGCTTGCGGACTGAAGGTCCGGGGTTTGATTCCGGTCAGGGGCACATGCTTGGGTTGCAGGCTCGATCCCCAGTAGGGAGGGTGCAGGAAGCAGCCAATGAATGATTACCTTTCATCA